>MJCC01000011.1:328534-342517 GCA_001766655.1 Phytomonas francai
CCAACGTTTTCAAGCTAACACGTTGTCTGGCTATATGAAGTTGGTACGGCGTGAGTTTGATGAGCTGAATCGAGCTCTTCGGATTTTGCAGGTGGATGTGTTTAGTGAGGCCTTTCTCGAAGTATACTATGAGGTCACTTTACCAGAGGATCGCTCTATTCAGAACTTTGTGCGCTTGGTGGAGTTGAAAGGACGCAAACGGGATGAGGTGCGGCCCTGGATCGCTTGCTTGTCAAAGCGTGGAGTTGTAGAGGCAACCAAGCGGGATTCCCTGTGCAAGGGCTCGTTTCCTCTAGCCATGGGTACGACATCGAGTGCAGTAAACGAAGGTAGTAGTACAGAGGCACGCAATGAGGGGGGGCTCAGTTTGGGTATGCTATTTTCGTGAGACGCCGCAGCGGGTAGCAAGGGCATCTGTTAACTGTTCGGCAAAAATTTCATCCAGGTCGCGCGGGGATAATAATGGGTCCCCTTCGGTACATGCAGCTAGCGCGATGGGCGATAACAGTAGTCGTCCTGCAATGCGGCCTTCTTCAGCACGATGGGATGCTAGTGTAAATGGAACAGAAGAAAGTTTTGGTGCACGCGTCGCTAACGCCGCCCGCACTACAGCTACTACAATCAACTTCCTCAATAAATTTAAGAAAACAGATCCCAGAGATTTGCTGTTCCTTCCATTCTTTTTGGTCCTATAGCGCGAGACTCTCTCTCTTTTTTTTTCTTTTTCTAGCCTTCGTGACTTTGCTTTGACTTGCCTCTTTCTTGTCTTGAGATAGATCACAAAAATATCATGGCCTATTTTGTCCTTTTGTCTTTTATGTGTGCTGTTGACTTCCTCACATTTTTTAAAAACCCATTCTCTACACTGTACATTAGATCTACTGCTGGTAGCTAATTACATTTTTTTTTTTTTGTAGAGATTTGTGTGAAAGCTATTTTCATTTAAGGATTGCGCATCTCATCTTTACACTTTCTTCCCCCCCCCCCCCTTCCATGTACGCCTTTGCTTTTAGAAAAGCCGAATGAAATCATCATTAGGTAAAAAAAGTGCTGTGCCGAAAAAGAAGCACCCGATTCCGGAGGGTTCCACCGCGGATGCAGTCGCGACTGCGACCCCAGCGTCCAAGGCCCCCCTTGGAGGACCCGTAGCCTACCCCCTAGGATCCCTGGTGAGGGTGCCGCCGATACCTCCTCAGACGGCGTGGCGTCTCGGTGTGCTGCGTTTTACCGGGACCACCGACTTTGCGCGTGGGGATTGGGCCGGGGTCGAATTGGTCGACGCCCCCGGGCGCAACAACGGCGATGTGAAGGGGCGGAGGTACTTCAGCTGTTCACCCGGGCGGGGCATCTTCGTCCGGGCAAACCTCCTCGCCCCGTACGTGGAGGACGAACAGAAAGAAGGGGCTGGTGGCAAGGAGGTCCGGGATCCAGGGGATGCCGAGCAGGCACACAGCCCGAACGCGCCACCTCCGTTAGAAGAGACGCCAAACCTCTCACGGGATGCTCCTACGACGGCACTTACGGCCATGGAGGGCGAGAACGAGCCCGCTACGGGGGATTTAACAGGACCCCTGAGGCGAAGCTTGGAGCGAGAAAATGGGACTCAACTATTCAACGCCGTGGAGGGAGCAGACTCTACACTCGCTCCGGAGCAAGACGAAGCGTGTGCGGTATCGCCATTATCGTTGTTAGACCCCACAAAGCGCTCACAGCAAGGCGAGGGTGTGAAAGCGTTAGGGCACACCAATGTTTCCACAACCCAAGTAGCATTTGCGGTCGAAGGCGACGACGCGCCATTATTGGTTCCTACGGCGGACCAAGAGCTGAGAATTTTGCAACCAGCGGATGAGAATAATCTTCTTCGTCTAGAATTACATACTGAAGGAAATACGGAGATTGAGTGTATGGAAGCTGATAACGTGAAGACTGGGAGTAGTGAGTCTTCAGGTGTTTTGTTTGACGACCAAGGTGATGCACGAGGCCTAGTGCTCGGTGATTCTCGGAAAGCACCCACTAGCTCTGAGCCTAGTCCTGTAGTTCAAACAATGGCAGTAGTAAGCGAACTTGAGGGATGTGGGATAACATCACTGGTCGCAAGCGAACCAGCTGTGGACATCACTAAGGCGAATGAGAGTTTTCAGAAATTGCCGTTACGGGAACACATTGAAAACTCGAAAGTAGAAGTATCTTCTCTGAGGGAGAATTTATGCATTCAATGTCGCGAAAATGAAAAAATACAGCAAGTGTGTGGTGCTATAATGTTACGGACAGAGACACTAGGAAAAGCGTTAGGAAAGATGCAGGCCGGGGCATCTAATGACATCTGTGACCTTCCTTATCAGACTCACGATATCATTTCCGCACTCACACGCGAGCGCGACGAATTAAAGGAGATCTGTGACCTACAGGAAAGCGAACTAATAAAGGAGAAAGAGCAATCCGACGAGTTGAGCCGAGTTCTCAATACCGTTAGTGAGGCGCACACCCGTGCGGTTGCGGAGTGGGCCAAGGTAAAAGCCACATTAGAGGCCCAGCTGCAGGACCTGACGCAGCGTCTAGAGGAGGCGGAGTTGTTGAAGCCACAGGACGACGCTGGGGCCAGGTCATCCGAATTCGACGTCGCCCTCCATCACGCAGAGCCGGAGGCTCAAACCCAACAAGATGGGTCTAATCACCGCGTCCAGGAGCTCTCGCGACAGCTCGACGCGAGTGGTTTGCTGGTCCTACAGCTTCGAAAGGAGAAGGAGGCCACAAAGGAACTACGCAGGCGTGGTGACGTGCTTCGCTCTGAACTTGAAGAGACTTTGCAAGCTCAGAAACAACGAGAGAAGGAAATCATCCATAGCTACGAAGTTGCACTTCAGCAACTGCGCAGCATTAAGGACAAGACACAGGCAGAGTGCATTTCCCTACGCCAGAAATTGGAAGAAGTAAGAGTGAAGGAGCAAGGTGTTAAAGTGGATTCTTCTCAGAAATTTTTTTCATGCACTATACCATTGACTAAATGGGAAAGAGACGAATATGAGATAATCATACGAAGGCAACAACGAGTTATATGGAGCTTACAAAAAAAGCGCTTTTTCCCGTCTCTTTATCCAAGCATCGGGCTCGCTGGTGCTACGGACCCAAAGAATATGGGCACAGAAAATGCTTTTGCCACAATTAATAAATTGTCAGACACAAATAGATTAGTACGTGAGTTACAAGAAGAGGTTAAATACATAAAGCAGTCAGTTTATTTTTCATCTTTGCTATTATCAAAACCAGGTCCAGGTCCTGCTGCTGCCATGGTAAGGCCAGCGAGCTGCATTTTAGACTTTAGTACGGAACAAACTCGAAAGCAATCAGTACGGCGTATGTTTGGGTGCTCTACACAAACATAGATAATCTAAGTATCATTGTTTTCTGTAAAGGCTGTTAGCAGTGTTTTTGGTTAAGCTTTTGCGTATTCTTAAGGGCCCGCATAGTAGGAAGGGGATGTATGTATATATCTATACATATGAATTCTTTTATATTGCTATGATAATGGTATTTGAAATGCGTATGTAATTTCAACAATCTATCCGCACTGGTCATATGTCGACAACACCTATGAAAGCAAAAATTCAATTTTCTTTTTCTTCTACGCATAAAAAGAAGCAGCAAAAAAGCTAACACTGATAGAAAGTACAAAAACAGTAAGATTTCAATATCTATCTATGTAGTCTTAGATACTTATTCATTTTATTGTTGGTGCTATTTTTTCAATTTTTGTATCCATTTACCTAAGTACATCACGCTTTATACATATAGGCATCGCTTTATCCTTTCTCACCATTTTTCATATTTTGCATTTCGGGAAGCGGTAGAAATGAATAGGCATCAGGAATCGTGGACTCGGGATACATATTTTCGTGCAGCTACGAACTTGTGTGCGAACATTTTGAAAGAAATTCGTCGGCAAGAAGATGCGTTCTGTTCCAAGAATGCTGTATTTGAACAGAAGCTCGATGTTGATCGCCAACACTTTTTATCTCGACTTGATCGACAGAGTTATGGCAACATTAATGGTACCAATAGAAACAGTACCAAGGTAAATGACGTTGTATTACGTTGCGCAGTGGAAAAGAGTCTTTACCAAGAGGATGAAGAAAAGTATCGGGTTGAATACATTTCAGATCTTCAACGCGAGCTACCTCTTGCCTTTCTCAGCGACGAACTGGAGTTAGAATTAAAGTGTAACCTCCAGCGGCTACTCCGTGAGAAGTTGTGCGCAGTGGCCCTGCTGCGTGAAAAGGAGGCTAATTTGGCAGACAATCATCAGCCAGAGGCAGGGCATGTATCGAACACTCACAAAATGGCGAATTGCAAAACGTCTCAAGCTTTTACCAAAAATGAGACAGGCGAAAGGGTCTTGACTCCAAATTTCGGGCCGCAGTGTATTCAAGGTGCACCTTCCTCCTCTGCCCTCATCACGGGGCACATTAGGTCAGAAAGCGAGATCGTGGTAGATCTCTTGCCGACCGCTGCCCTCGATTCGGTGCGGCCAACGGTCCTGGAGATGGCAGCGGAAGATAAGGTAAAAGTTGCCCAAAATTCCACATTAGCCGCGCTTGGAGGCGGCACTATGTCGAATAAGAATAACCGTGGTGCCCATCTCACTGAGTGCCGTCGTCGGAGTCAAGGGCGACCTCTTGGACGCGGTGCGGTTTGGATCCCTTGCCCCGCCGGTGCTGAGACCCCTGTTTATTGGTCTACCCCCACGGCCGAAAAGTTGTCTTGGAGCGGAACACAAGTTGACGGGCTCGATGACACCATTCACCCCAAAGGAATGAAAAGCAGGAGATTGGAAGGATCCAATAATCAACGCGACAAGTTCGCGCCCTCTGAAGTAGCACCTCCGCTCCGTCGGACTTCGTGTGAAATGGAAGCTTTCGGTTTGAGTAGCTCCAGTACCAATCAAAAAATCGCAGAACCCATCGCGATGCCAGCGATGATTCCATCTGAGATTTCCTCGACCATGCGACAAAGTCTCCATGCAGGGAATGCTGACAGAGATGAAGGGGTGTATAACTTGCCAATATGGGTAACCGAAATGATGGCGGCAGCACCCCGTGCGAGGGTATCCCTGTTAGCTCTAAGATTCATACAGAAAGCATTCCAGTCTGAGGTGTTACATAAATGTCATTTTTTTGCGTGCCGAAGAGCCATCCTACGCGATAAGCTAACGGAAATGCTCATTGCATGCAACCCTCAGGAAGGAGGGGCAGAATCGGATGGCAACAAAAACAAACACAGGGCTGCCATGTTTTCTAGTCTTATGAACAAGCACGTATTGTCATCTGATGCGACACACACTTGTGATCTTGTTGTTGAGAATGCACAGGGTGAAACCAGGACAAAGGCCAAGCTGCATGACTTGCAGCATCGATTGCGTGAGCTAACGCGGGAGGAAAGCACTTGTAATGAAATTACCAGTAAAAGGTTGGAATTTACAAATCGTTTACTAAACGCGGGCCGGCATACACGTAGTGCTTGTCATACCAGTGGCGGAGCGGCTAAACGTGACACGATGGATATGACCCGTTGTCAAGGAATAACTACCACTAGCATCGAAGGTGGGATTCTTTCCGATAGTTCTACCCAAATACAACATATAGATAAAGAGTTAAGTAAATATCTACAAGATGTATCTCCGAAGGAAAGTGGTATGAATACAGAGGGGTGCCATTCAACTTCTTCGTTATGTGACGACGTTGCTACAGTTCTGAATAGTGAGGAATCGTCTCGATGTACCAAAGAGAGCGTGAGCCCATTAAAACGAGATATGTTGCAGAAACATAGCGGAGGCGAGTATGTGATTATCCAACTTGAATCCGAAGAGCTTAACAGAGACGAGCCAGTTTTGAGCTATTTGCATAATAATCCCACTTTTGCGCTTTGTAATGACTTGGATGAAAGGGGGCGAAAACTAAGATGGTTTAGAAGAGAAGTCCAGCGTTACCTCTGGCCTGCAGATCTAGAACAGCGAATTGGGCACAGTTTGCACGGCTATGTGCGCCCCTCAAATAGGAGTTGGCGTCCCATCATTGTGCGAAAAGGGGCTACAAATTTTCAATGCCAACAAAAAGCGGATACTGGTATCGTACCAGAGGCGTTTACTACCCATACTAAGAGCAAAACATTCTTTGGAGCAGCACTGAGGAACGAAAGCATGGGGTGTGAAGCAGACGTGGGAAGTGGGTACGCGGGCGTTCCTCGTCAATTTTCACAAACTCATAGAGAGGAGCTAGATGGCCCCCTCTCAAACCTGTCGTATGTAGTGCCGAAGCTCCCATGGAAGGGGACGCGGGTAATACTCTTAGTTCGGGGGGCTGGAGACCTCATGTCGTCGGAGGTGACTTTCTCGACATTCGGAGATGGGGAGACTTAAAATGACACATGTCTACCATTCTTGTCAGTCGCATCATGCCTTCTATTGTTAATTAATCAATTAAGTCACCACCAAATATGTATTATGAATAATCGAACTGGAGCCATATATTCTCTTGTGTGTGTATTTAGTCATCCCCCCTTTACTGTTTATCACCACAAAAGTGTATATTAGAGGAGAATATCATATTTCTGATGGAGAACACCATTATAGTAGTAAAAGAATCCGCCATGTCATGGGACCTTCAACAAGATTGTGTTGACTGTGTCGCTCATGCTTTTTGCGAGCTGCGCATTCGAGAGCAAAATCAACTTGCTAAGTTTGTGAAAATTGAACTTGATAGTAAGTATGGGGCAAGCTGGTATTGCGTTGTAGGTCATTCCTTTGGTGCACTTGTTGGCCATGATGGGGAGTACTATATATATTTGCAAATAGGTGATGTTTATGTGCTTATTTGGCGTATGGATACAATGTGTGCAGGTAAAGTGGTACCAGTACGAATGCAAAGGGCAGAAAGTGGCGATGAGACAAAGGTTATCAATTCCAAGGAATCATCGTAATATGAACTGGACAGGGGTGAAAAGAGAGAGAGAAGGTAGCGATGGGGGAAGGTTTGAATAGAAAGATTACTCTCACCCCTCTCGACAAACTATATGACTCCAGGTTGTGAGATAACTCTTCCATATACTTCTTGATCATGTGGACACTTTAAGTGAATAGTGGTGTCTAAATTACTTATTTTCTATTGCTGAGAAATAAAAGCAATAGACTATTTGCATTTTTTTCATTTTTAGCCCCTGTTTTCCTATGTTTGAGGTTGACCTGAAGACTATACCGGCGAGGAGCCACTAAATAGGTTTTGTTATCAGGATTAACTCTACAATAAATCTGGCAGCACGTGACATCCTTATTCTTTTTGTTTACTCTTTAAGGGGGGATGGAATTTTTGGGTCGAAAATGAAAGGAACATGTAATTGTAAATTTTATTATCCAATTCTTAGCTACAGATCTTCTAACTCAAGACATAAACCCCCTTTCTTCAAAAAACAAACATTGTGGCATGATACCTTCCAGCCCATTTATTAGCGTGAGATGCGCTTAGAATATATTAGTCACAAGCTATTCATGGAATCGAGGAGATAATGATCTGGAGAGGGAGTCTGAAGTAAAAGAATGCCTGATAGTTTTATATAGGCAATACTTATGTTTTGTATAGCCATTTTTACTTGTATTTGTACAGGTAGAATTGGACAATGATTCCTTAACAATTTTCTTTACATGACTGTGTATCGCTTGTGGCTTCGAAGTTTTTAGGCTTGAATACTTATTAAAAATCACTTTTGCTCTTCAAAAAAGGATCAGATTAGTCTTACAAGCTGAAAAGGAGTGTAATCTTAAATTCACTAAACGTGTATCCATTCTTTCTTTTGTGCGATAGAAGATTATATAGAAAGCAATGAATTTATGGAAGAATCGGGTTTTGGGTTTGCTCTGCATTTTGCTGCTTTCCACAGCGCTTTACACATTTACTGAACTCCCCAATACTAATTGGGGTGAATTGATTGATCAAAAAATAGATCGGATTCAGCACTACGTGGCTGATCGTTACCTGCAGCGCATGTCACAGCTCGACAACGTCTCCTCGTTACCGTCTGGCCTACTTTTCACGATTGTTAAGCGTGGTCACGGTGACCGTGCCCCAGCGCCAGATGATATATGTGAAGTACGCTATACTTCTCGTTTTAGATGCAATTTGATTTTTGAAGACACCAAGAGGAATCCGCATCCAATACATCGTGCACCATCGCAAATGCCTCGCGGTGTGAAGGAGGCAATGGAGTTGATGCGTGAAGGGGATCGGTGGCACCTTTATGTACCTTATCACCTCGCCTTCGGCGAGATGGGTGATGCAGGTCAAGGAGTGCCACCTTGGTCGAACTTTGTGTACAATATAGAGATCTGTAAGTGCTTTAATCCGAAAGGTAAAACCAGTGAAATGATTGACGCATATTTGAAGACTTATGCAAAGCGACCGTTATCAGAAAAGATGTCTGAAACTTACTACGAAGGCTTGTAGATGCTCTTCGATGCTGGTGTCTTAGAGCGATTCATAGATTCGTAGTGACCTTCTGAGTTTTTTCTCTTCATTTCATAATAATCTTTTTGTCAGAGGAGCATTCAGCGAGGGATTTTTCATATTCATAATAAAGACTTAGTTCTCATTAGTCAACATTAATATCTATGTATTACTGCATGAATGCAAAAAAAATGTATCCTTGATACTATAGCGTCAAATGTGTGCCTTATCCTTTTTTAAAAAGCGACATATCTTTTCTATTGTACCAAAGATTTTATAGCTTTTTTCCTCGTTTAGACATTGCTTTTGTTTGTTCAAACAAGAAGGAACACTGAGTCGATATTTTCATTATTTCGGATTATAGATTTTTTTCCTTAGAATCCTGTTTACTTTAACAGTTCAATTCAATGGATCCTTCTTAATATATCTAATACTCTATCATATTGCATTTTCTTATTAGATTACTCAAAAATTTAGTTGCAATTGGCAAGTAAAGATCCATAATCTGTGATAAAATCAGTAATTCTTTAACCGTTATAGCTGAAATGTTTAAAAGCTTGTTCGATTATTGTTTCGGAAATTTCATCGAACATAGTTACATCTAATAATGTTATGAATACGGCTATGAGGCATCCGTTTATCCAATGATAATTTTGAGTTCTTACGTGCTTAGCCCTAGCTATCAAAGCATTGGAAAAGCTATGTTAACAAAAATTGTAAAATGTAGCTTCTGGGGAGGGGGATAAATATTATGAGTTTTATCAAATGAAAATGCATCACGGATACCTTTTTTATGTTCGATTTTTCGTTAGTCTTATTCATAATAAGGTGTACATATTGTATGATTTTTCGTTTAAAAACTCAAGTAATTTTCAAACATATAAAAGTAGGAGAACAAGTATAATCACTCACTTTCGTTTTACAGAGCTGCTCCAGGTAGATAGAGTTGGATTTTCCTGGATTATTCTTTTGCTTTCAATACTTACCATTTTTTTTGCTTATATTCAAATTGATAGGGTTTTTTTTTTGCATACAAAGGGGAAAATTTCATATATATATATATATATATATATATATATATATATATATATATATGATGATTTTATATTACACCCTGCATAGTATTTCACCAATTAACGTAAGGGTATTTTCTGAAAGTCATTCATATTAACATTTTCTGAATTATTTTCTAAACTTTAGCAGGCAGCCTGGGTGGAAAATATTGGTATTCTTCTTGGAAATAGCTCGTAGCATTACAGATGCACTCAACATCAATCTGTGGTATTGACAAAAAGTATTTATCACCGAAATCAAAGAGAGAATACGGCCCACCTAAGAATATCCCCCCTGTAAATTCTGATAACGTTTGTCTAGACATTTCTCTAGGCGGATTCTTAGAGGAATGTATCGAGCCGCCGCAAAGATGTTTCTTTTCCATTAATATCCCTCAATACCCTCTTTCATCGTATAGTGAATCAAAAGAAAATAAAAATAAGAAGACATGCAAGCCGAACGTATGTCAGGTCCACCATAAAGAGCAATTATGCCCATTTCTCCAAGACTTTTCTACATCTACATTACCTCTAGATATTCCGAAGAGGAAAGGAAAAGACGTCGACACTCATTCTCTTTCGCAATGAAAGTTTCCCTGTTTATCAAAGAAAGAACACAAGGATGCTTGGAACGACGAAAAGATAGGTTGTTTCTGTACTACAGTCACGCCATTGTCTTCATTTGAAGACTTTGATCGTGCATACCTTTCTGGTGGTAAACTTTCAGATATTGAAAAATATGAAAATATTCAGAGTTGCAAAGAATATGGTAGTGAGGGGATGGATTAACCCTTATACCTTGAACTCAAAATGGGGGATATGCCTGTGATTTTGCTACCAGGAATGGGAAAGTACCATTCTAAGATGATACGACTTCGGGAAAAAATAAATGAAACTGTCCTGCTAGTACAGCCCTTGCGAGTACGTGCTCGTTTCTTCGATTCACTCCTCAGACATCCCGTTCGGATGGGTGTGCAGAGCCCTTCTCTTCTGCCGGGAGCCCCTTTGTCGAACTGCAGGCCTAAGTCCTATTTCAACTTGCTGTCACTCGATCCTGTCGATGGGAAGGCAACAAAAAATTATCCTGAAGTTAGCAACCAAACCGCCGGTAATAATCTAAAAAACAAAGAGGAACTGCTGCGCCAAGATTTGTTAGCAGAAGTAAGAGGCAGCAGCCGCGTGGGCAGCAGCCAATGGCTAACCCCACCGAGGCATCCGTGGTCGAGAAAAAAAAGCTGAGAGTTCGTCTCCATCAATAAGTTTAATAAATACTGGTGATGCACCAAGTTTATTTTCTGAACTCCGATCGCAAACCAAATTCGCGGTATCTGTAGATTGAAAACGATGGCCGCCGGAGGAGGAAAAACATTTGCCTGATGAGAGAGCCAGTCATATGCTAGAGGCCCTTGAAAAGGCCGGCTTTGCGGCTCATAGTGCTGTTTTAATTGATAAAGGACGGAAGCGCACCTATCCTCCTTGTGATGTTAGTGAGAATTCGTTACTCGACAGTTTATTAGGTATTCGGGAAAGTGACATGCTTGACAACAGCTTAAATAAGCTGAGGAATAGCAAACCTACTGTAAAGTTACCGAAAATCGATAAAGAAGAAGGGGATTACAATTCAAATTTAGGGAGTTCACGAGCTCTGAGGAAAGCTACAGAAGGTGTGGGAGCGGAGGACTTTCAACATTCAGTGTCTAGGCATGAATCAATTTCAGATGCTGAGATCAATTAGTCTGAAAAGGACGCAGCAACTAACGTCATGCTTATCACTTCGGAGCTGTTGGAAACGTCACCCTATACAGCTTCGTATAGCTTCGATTCTTTCAAACAAACAGGAAGCTACAAGACCATAGACATGGGTATTTTTCGGGACCCCTTCAACTCCTACCCTTATGGTGCGCACGATAGTTGCTCAAACATTACCTATTTTCTACTGGTGCCTTTGAATGAGGTAGGGACTAACAGGCCCACCTTTTTGTCTCAACTTTTTTCAGATCTCTATTATGCTCGTGGGAAACTCCTTCAGCGCATTGACCGCATAATAATAAACTATGCCCGGGTTCATGAACTCTGGGAGAGCAGCGGAGCACATGCAGCATGCTATAGTTGTGGGAAGCCCTTTTCCATTTGTACACGCAAGCATCATTGTCGTCGCTGTGGTCATTTGTGCTGCGCCAATTGCAGTCGATTTTTCCGTAAGCGACAAGACACATTAACGAAATTAGTACGCTCCGTGATCAAGACGGGATACGCGGTGCGCATGACTGCCAATGATACCGGCGACAATCTCGAAGAGTGCTTTGACACACATACTTATCTTGTGAATGAGTTATCAACTTCACTAGGCATGGCCGCTTTCTTGACAGGTAGGTTGCATTCTGGTCTATTATCTAGGGTGCCGCCAAAAACGGCCGAATCAAAGCAGTTTAACACTTATTATTATGCACAAGCTGTGAACAAAACTGCGCAACACAATGATGAGTGCTCTACGAAAGGGGCATTAAATCTGAATTATGCGAGGGATGGGTCCTTATATGAGGGTGACATCAAAAGAGAGCGTGTTAAATGTTTCTCTTCACACTTTAGCCATGAAAACATCGCTGAAGGCATGATTTATCTAGCTGATGTGGAGAAAATCGTTGATAGCAGGGGTTATGGGTTGCGTGATTCATCTGGAATTACACTGCTTAATACGCCATCGCCTATCAACGCGTGGTTTCGAATCTGTAAAAGCTGCTACAGGGAATGCTTCGTGCAAGAGAACGGAATGTGTTGAAACGCATGCGCAATGCCAATCTAATTATTTTAGACGATGGGCTTTTTTACTTTCATGTTCTTTCCCAACGGGAGCAGCGATCGATCTGGACCTATATACATAAGCCGGATTCATACAAGAAAAAAGTGGAGGTGCAATTATCAGTGATGCCTGAAAGAGTTGAGGAATCAGTGAAGCAAGTATGTTACCACATGTGCTGTGGTATGATATCGGCAGCAAATCGAGCATCACATTTACTGAAGGGTGTCTGGGACCTGAGAGTCTGCATGGTGCACAAAGCACGGTACACTGCAAAGGAGTATTGCGAAAACGCTGATTTTATGAAATCATTGATTATAACAACTATACCTCACGACAAACAGCATGGGAGAAGAAAAGGGAAGTGGCCGGAAAAAGAACAGGAGTACGAAAAGGATGACATTGATTTACTAAGCAATGAGAAGGGAAACTGAAACGAACAGCAAATGATATAGAAAGTGAATGTGAAGCTTAAAATGAACATTCAAAAAATTAAGATTGCTAATGGATGCAACAAACGCAGAAAGGATGAGTTATTACATTTGGCTCTCTCTTCGCATTTTTTTTTTTGGAAACTGCATTCTTTTCATTTTAATGCATCAATTTTCCTTAAAAAGGAGTGATCAATATCACGTTCTAGGTAGTCAAACATCGGTATTACATATAGTTTTCCCCCCAATCCTTCGTCAAAGAGGTGGATTCTTTGTTTAAACCTCTTTCCCTTACCCAGGTGGAAGCTACTCATTTATATTAATTAAACACAGGATATCTATATCTATATCTATATCTATATACAACTATGTATTCTTCATTGATATTTTTAAAAAGCCGAACACTTAATCTTAATGGGATTAATACTATTCAAGATAGTAATACTATTTAAAGTATCATATCATTGGTATACTCTATATAAAATACAAAGACAAATGACATAGAACATTAAGTGATTTCATATAATATACATACATACATACATATACATATATATATATATAGCTTTTTTCATATTCTAATTATATGCACCATTGTAAGAGCATTTACCTTTTTTCTATCAATCTAAAGGATACTTTTTAGAAGAAATACTTTCCTTATTGCATCAATGCTCACATGCACAGTGCTTAATACGCATAAAGAGGCGAGGGTATTGTATGAACGTTATTAATATAGATAATCAACTTACAATTAGGAAAAAAGACAGCCTTTAGAAGTTAGACCAATGACACACAAACAGATTAAAAATAAAACGTTTACCCCTTCCCCCCTAAAGGAGAATAGTCTGAATTATTTTCATTTTCATTTTTTTTTGAAATACAAAGATATTATGGCAAGAAAAAATGCATTCTAACTCACTTTCTCAAAAGAGAACTAAAAGATTGACAAGTTTCAGTATAAAAATGATGCTATTTACCCATCCAATGTACTACTTACCAGAAAGAAAGTTATCCGAAAATCAACAACAACATTTGGACAGGATAATACAAACAAACTCCGCCAACCTCATCGGTATAGTGAGAAACCACCATATCCTTAATGTGTGTGGTATAATAGTAAAATATATAGAACGTGCTTTGTTTATTTTACATTAGATATTCAGGGGAAGAGTTTCTTTATACTTGATTGTAATTGATATTATATTATCCATATG
>MJCC01000011.1:352106-388763 GCA_001766655.1 Phytomonas francai
CCGTGCTCGCCTGGCAGCGCTGCCCCGCCGGCGGGCCCCCCTTCCACGCCCGCCACGCGGCCGCCCGGCGGGTCTACCGCTACCGCATCCTCAACCGCGTCGCGCCCCCCCTCCCCCGCGCCGGGGCCGGCGGCCTCTGGCACGTCGACCGCGCCCTCGACCTCCCCCGCATGCGCCGCCTCGCGGCCCGGATGGCCGGCACAAGGGACTACGGCTACTTTGCCGACCCGAAGATGGCACACGCCCTGCGCCGCGCCGCGGCTGCCGGCAACGGCCACTGGGATAGGGACAGGGACAGGGGGGGCCACTGGGACTGGGATAGGGGGGGCGGCGCCTGTGTGACGGCCGCCGACGTCCCCGAGCACGTCGAGCCCGGCGGGCCGCCGGCGGCCGCCGCGAAGGTGGCGTGGGAGCGGGGCCACACCAACCTCGAGCGCGCCGCCGCGCTTCCGACGCTCAACGCCTATGGCCAGCGCGTCGTCCACTACGACGCGAAGCCGCGGGAGTACTTCAAGGCCCACACAAACTTACCCACCGTCCGCACCATCGACAAGATCGAGGTCGTGCGCCACGAGGATGAGGTGCACATTTGGTTTGTCGGGAAATCGTTCCTGCGACAACAGATACGGAATATGGTGAGCGTGCTAAAGGCCGGCGGGCACGGCCTTTGGGACGAGCTAGAGCTCCAACACGCCTTCGCCAGCGGCTTTGAGACGTCGCGCAAGAAATTTAAACGGGAGCGACTTCCACCCGCACCGGTCGAGGGTCTGACATTATGGGATATCGAATACCCACCTGAGTTTCGTGGGGATTCTGTACCCGATGTCGACTCCGGCCCCTGCGAAGAGATGAGCATTTCTTTGATCAACTAAGATGTCCAAAGCTTATTTAACAGTGCGTTTACGTCGAAGATTTTTCGTTTCTTTCCTTCCTAACTCCAAGTTTCATGACTGCAATTTACTCCTTTTTTTTTTTTTCAGGTTCACCCAACGAGAGTAGTCTAGCCCTTACGGGAGGAAAGCGTTAGAATGAGGGCTAGTAAGGGTATTGAGTCGTGTGTGGACTTTTCATCTCCCTATATATATATATATATATATATGGGTGAAATTAGCGAATTATTATTTAGATGAATAAAAATCTATATGTTCCACACTACTAATCAATTGCACTTTTTTTTAAATAAATATCCGGTCTTTATTTAAAGGCACTAGTTATATTAATCTAGTATTGATCATTACTCTCACTCATTAATTGCTTCAAGTTCTGAAAGGTGAAGGGTTTCACCAGTTCTAGTTGAATACATAAGCATTTTCAGTTTTACTATATTTCGTTTTATAATTAAGGGGGTAGGGTCCTCACCATGTACAAAGCTCACAGCAAAGATATCAATCGAAACAAAAGTTTTCACCCACTCACCTTCAGAAATCTCCGTAAAGTTGAGCAACTCAAAGAAAAGGACGCCGAAAAGGAACGAGCCAACAACAAACGCGCCGATGAGCTAAACCGTGACAAGGAAAGGCGTCGTTATGACGAACTTATTCTGAACGCATCTCTAGCATTGGGCACAGAGGTTGAGGGACGGACTCCAGGTATGGGGCTTGCACATTCGCTTCAGACTCGCAAGGTGTTCGCCGCGGAATACAAACGCGAAGATGAGGCAAAACGACCTGTCGAGCAGACTTTTAGCGGCACTCACTCGTCCCAAGCGATCAAAGGAGCTGGAAGTCTCAATTTCCTGAATAAATTTCAACAGGATGTAGCCTTTGAGGACGCGGTAACAGTGGGAGCCCCGCCAATACCAGCGGAGTGTGATCAAGGGAGGGATGAGGCGGCAGCATGTCGTAAACGTTGCCGTGATGACAGAGATAATGCCAAAAATGAGTCCTTGCCTTGCACCGGCCTTGTGACCTCTTCGATGCTTTCTAGAATGAAAAAGGAAAGGGATTTGCTTCAGAAACGGCGCTTAGATCCGCAGCTTCGCGTGGTTGCGTTTCAAAACAAGACAGTAACCGAAGCCGCCCGGTTAAGAGACCGGCAAAGCGAACTTATGCAGAATGGAAAGGAACATTTAAAGGGCTTAGAGGGAAGCTACGATGTCAACGACACCAAAACAAGAGAGCGGGATGAAATTGAGGATCGTATTCGTAGTATCTTGAAGATGAAGAAAACCTAACACTTTTCTACAGTGCTGGTATCTTTTGCTTTTTTTGTTGGATTGCGTTTGATGACAGATTAAGCGGCCACCTAATGTAGTGCCTTTCCCTCTCTTGTTTGCTTGAATTACACATCCTAATTGTTCTTTTATGATCGGAAAATATTGCAACATTCTACTTCGTTGTCTTACATTTAACTGACGGATTCAAAATATTAATAATAACAATACTAGATAGGGCAACCAAATACTGACAGGGATTGAAAAAGGAGGATGCCCACTCTTTCGGTTGCCAAGGATTTCTTCTATCGTCTTCTTGGCAAGACGTACACCGATGAGCAGTTCGAGGACATCTGCTTCCAGTTCGGCGTCGAGCTCGATGACATTACCAGTGAAAAGGAAATGCATCTTCGAGAACACGGCAAGTCGCTGGGTGCTTCGGGTGAAGGGATGGCGGGGCTTTCCGAAGACGTCATTTACAAAATTGATACGCCTGCCAATCGCTACGATTTACTGAGCGTGGAGGGGATGTGCACGGCTCTAAGAGTGTTCCTTGGATTCATGCCAACCCCCCGCTACCAGGTTCTTCATCGCAGCAATCCACTTTATCATATGACTGTTGAAAAGAGTATTAAACACGTGCGCGATTATGTCGTCTGCGCGGTGTTGAAAAATATCCACTTTAACGAGCAAAGTTATAACAGTTTTATCGATTTTCAGGAGAAACTCCATCAAGGTTTGGCGAGGCGCCGGACATTAGCTTCGGTAGGGACGCATGATTTGGATAAGATCATGACAAACCGCTTTCTTTATACCGCGCGAATGCGGGAGGATATTCGTTTCATACCTCTTCGCCAGACCAAGCAGCTCGATTGTGCTGGAGATGGGTTGAAAAATTACTATGCGGAGGATCGCCATATGAGAAAGTATGTTTCCCTCCTCTCAGATATGCCCAAGTATCCTGTTATTATGGATGGAGAGGCTAAGCGTGTGTTATCGCTGCCACCGGTGATTAACTCTGATTTTTCACACATGACGGTGGATACGAAAAATATCTTTATTGAGTGCACAGCGCCCGATCACTACAAAGCTCAGGTGTTGGTAAATCAGATAGTCTGCGCGTTTTCTATGTATTCTGAGCAGAATTTCACAATCGAGGCGGTTGCGGTAGAATACGAAGAGGAGGCACCTGACGGGACGAAGCGCGAGATCTGCCCGGTCCTAGAAACAACGAAACTCACCGTGGATATCGACAAGCTTAACCAAATTATTGGCATTGACATGAAATCCTCCGATGAGTGTGCGGATTACCTTCGCAAGATGATGTACGACGTCAAAAAGCTTGACGCAAAGACGCTTGAGGTGGAAACATCGCCTGTTCGTACCGACGTGTTAGGCATTTCAGATGTGGTGGAGGATGTTGCTATTGCCTATGGCTACGACAATATCACCTATCAAGAATGCCATACACACGGGGATGTTTCGCAGACCGCCGTAGGCAAGTTTTCGCACCTTCTTCGCATTGAAATGGCGAACGCGGGATACGTGGAGCTTCTTACCTTCTCCTTGTGTTCTCAGGATGAGTCTTTTGCTTATTTGAACCGCAAAGACGAGGACATCGCCGTGCATATTGCCAACCCGCAGACGATTGAATTTCAAATCTGCCGCCCTTCGCTCATGCCTGGTCTTTTAAAGACACTCAGCGCAAACAAATCGCTGCCGCTTCCACAGCGTTATTTTGAATGTGCGGATGTGATTTTAATCGATAATGAGAAAAACTTTCCGCCTGTGTTTGAAACGGAAGATTCCTACCCCAGTCCTGGAGCGCGCAACCAACGCCATCTTGCGGCCATTCACTGCTCGAGTTCTGGTAGCAGCTTTGAGAATATTCATTCCATCACTGAACACGTTTTTATTAAGTTTGGAATCCCTAAAAAAGGAAACGTTGCGGAGGGTTATAATGGGGATCTTTACACCCTTGAAAAAGGCGAGGATGGGGCTCTTTTCCCTGGCCGCTGCATGGACATCTTTCTCCATCGCCACGGCGAAAAGGTGAAGATCGGCGGTCTCGGTGTTGTTCACCCCAACACTCTGAAGGCATACGATATCAGCGTACCGTGCTCGTATGTTGAGATTAACATTCAGTTTCTCTGCATAAATTTGTAAATATTCTACGTCGTCGGAGGTGTGTTTCGCGAGTTGTTGTGTTTGCTCATTCAGCAGAATACGACTTGTTAGCCACAAGGAAATTCAACGACATCGAGTTAGAATAACGGAAAAGTCTTTATAGAGAGTAATGAAGAAATACCCAGTACTGTATTTGCACGTTTTATTGCTATCATTACTTCTATTTAAAATTTACTAACATGGGCGTTTTTTTTCTATTATAAAGGAAAAGAAGTAGTGGAGAATGGTATAAATAATTCCGAAGCTGTTGTGTGTGTGTGTGTGTGTCTGTGTGCGCGCGTAAAACATTATCTGCAGTGTGCAAAGACTCTAAAAGCCAAAAGACTGATTGTTCTGAGCGTAGATCCTTGACGAGTATTCTCGAAAATGAAAATAGAAAAATGAAACCGAACGACTACGACATATTACTGTTACTAGTTTTATCATTTTTTTGTTGTGCACTTTTCCCTCTTGACATGCTGCTATTACTTTGATGTAATGGCAGTGATGTCCAAATTTCTATTTTGGTCATTTACCATGATAATTTGTACCTCACTTATTTAATCAGTCAGTTAGTGAGATTATAAATTGATACAGAAATCCGCGCTTGGTGTCGACTTCTTTAACTGAGAATAAAATGGGAAAAATGGTTGTCGTATTCTATGTGAATTCAGGGAGTTTTGATTTTGCTATAAAAGCTTCAGGAGTGATAATTCTAAAAAACCACCTTTTAAACTTTTGTTTCCTTTTTCCTTCATTAAATGGTAAAAAAAAAAGTAGAATGTGTGCCAACAGCTATTGCTTGTCAATATTGTAACACATTTTCTTCTTTGAAACCTTTAAGGGGGCTGGCATTGAACTCTTTTCCATAATATCCTATAAATTCCGGCTAGCGGATATCTGGTTCTTTATGGGTTTCAGTAGGGTAATTTTCCCTCTTTTTTCCTACTATTATTTTCTCCTTGCTCTGCCCATTTAGTGGGACGAAAAAGAAAGCATATATTAGGATTTCCAAAAAAAAAACAACATGTTCCGGATTGCTGAACAAAGTGTATCTAGAGCCTCCCCATATCGTTGCTGTAAAATAAAAGGCCTCACAGGGCCATGTTTTTTACCATCCCGTTGTGTTACGGGTTGTAAATCACTGTGTAACCAATCTGCTGCAGTTTCGTTAATTCGCACCGAACCTGAATTCTTTCGCATTGTAGTGCCGTTGGCGTTTCGCCCAATTTCATTCCTTATTCTTTGGTATGTTGGGGGTAGCTCCACTGTATGTAACAAATTCGTTCCACACGCTCGCGAAAGGGCCAGTTCAGCTCTATTTTATCCAACTGACTGCATTCTTCTGCGGCATTGGTCTCATTTTGTATGTAATTCTTCATCACTGCCACGTTCAAAGGCCGATTTTCATGACAAAATTCACTATTACACGGGTGCACCAACGATGTATTGTTCCGATTCCACTATGCCAGATCTTTTTGCCCCTGCAAACCTTTACTTGGGCAATCACTTTCTCTTCCATTTTGTGACGCCCATGAAGAAAAATCTAAAAGTGCAATGGAATGGGGATGATGCTCTGTGTTTACCAACCACTCACTTGATCGAGGCGGTGCCGCCTGATGCCAATTCTGTCAAAACTTTGACGACACCAAGCACCATAGCGTGGTGTTGTAGCCATTTGGGGTTGATTACAGAACGTGCTCGAAGATTTACGCTGAGTTTATTAAGCCCATTCGAGGGCCGTGAGAGCTGTAAAGTAGGTTTCCTGGCAGCAGACCATTTTTATGTTGGGAACCCTTTAGGAGCGTCATCTCAGGGATGTTATCGTCGGTGGTTTAGTCTGGCAAAGATCCCCCTGGGCAGTAACTTTTTATTTTCCATCCATGTACATAGCAATTTTGGAACCAAATTAGCAAAAAAAGTGCAGTACATCGCAGGGGTCGTGTGGGATAGGATACAAAAACTAACCGGCATGGGTCATGCAGTTGCTTACAGCAACCCTCATTTAAGAAAAGCACACCACAACGAAGAGGTAGCCCTGTTAGAAGTATTTGAAGGGTTCAAAAACCCACAATGTTGTTTATTTCCACAGGAGGGATTACCAATGACTCTGTCTCGGGAAAAGTACATGAGCGACACAATAAACTATGCGTCCAATGTAATAGAGGATAGAAAAAGGTGCATTGGAATAGTTCCGCAAAGGAAATTATCCGTTACGTGTTCTTTGCACTATTGGTATGATGCTCCTTCATTGCTTGTACCCAAGGGTGCTATTCCAGAGAGTTTAAGGTTGACGCCCGCGCCAACTTCATTTATGAAGGCATCTTTCAGGGGTTACTTGTCAAAGCCTTTATTTTCCGCCCTTCATAGGGTTTCGCATCAGCGGATGAACAAAAGCACCTCGAACACAAGTAAATTGAGCAGCCGCAACTTGACCTCAAAATCTGGCCTATCTCGAGCTCGTAAAATGACGGGTCACGCACACACGCAATCCCGACGTTCGAAGCAAATGACCACGCCAAGAAAGGCCTTAGCAAAGTTAGAAAATCCCAAATCAACTAGTTCGACCCTCAGGAGAGAAAACAAGAAGAAGGACACGCTTAAACACCCACGGCCGGCGGGATCGAAGGCCGGAAAAGACACCTCCTCGGTTCGCGCCTCGAGCCAGCGGCCGAGGCCGACGACGGCGAACGCCGCGGCGATGCGCCCGAGACGATTCGGGAGCCCCACTCGGCGGCCTGCCAGCGGCGGCGGCGGCAGGGGCCCCACGCGCGCGGCGGGAAAAGGGCGGCGCGGCGGACGGAAAGGGAGGCCGGATCGCGGCCAATCGGACGGCAGGGGCCCTCGCCGCGTCTCTCTCGCCCCCCTCCCTCGCAGGGCCCTCGCGCGCGTGCGGCCCCACCCGTCGAAGGGGGGCCGGCCCCCAACGGGAACGCCAGCGCGGAGGGGAGGGAGAAGGGGGGGGCGGGGGCCGGTGCTCGCGGTCCCCCCCACCGTCGATCGCACCTGCGCGACGAAGAAGACGGTGTCGGACGCGGTGCAGCTCATCGCCGCCTTCCCCAACGGCGTCGCGCCTGCGCTTTTGGCAAGGATGCCCCTCCACGACCTCGCCGCCGGGGCGGCGGTGCATCGCCGTGTGCCTTTGCGCGATCTTCTCGCCCCCTTTTTTCTGAGGAGCCTTCTTAGCGGAGACGGGATGGAGAGCGAGAAGAATCCGAGTAGGTGGAGTAAGCGGAAGGCTTTGCTGGAGCTGGACCGCCTTCTCCCCAAGTTTGGCGCTCTCGTCGTCGTCTCCGAGCGCGTTTGTCGAGCGGGGCTCAAAAGGCCCGTTTCGCCTAGTTACGCCGTAGACAGCACCATAGCCGCCGTTGTGGCGGCGCTTAAGCTCGAGGGAATTTCGCTAGAGGCGCTGGCGGCGAGCGGTGTTCCGCTGGTGCTGCTGCTAATTCGAGATAGTTTTCTCACCCGACACGCCTGCGAGGAGCAGAGGGCGGCGATTGAAGAGGAAATTCAAAGACGTGAGGCTTTCAAGCGAACACGAGTTTTTGTGTTCCCACGGTTTTCAGAAAGCCCCCAATACCCAGCGATGCGCTAAAGGAAGGGTGAGGAAGCGGGAGGAAGGGGCCTCGCTTTCTTTGGTTTCTTTATGTTCTGCTTCCTCCTTTTCTCGAGTAGGAATGTTCACAATTTAGAAGAAGGGAGGCATGTATTTTGTATATTTCTATAGATCATAGAGTTAATAATGTGTGGGAATTTCCTCCTTAAAAATAGTATTTAGGCCATTTTCCCATTTTTATACAATGTATCATTTCTTTTTCTTATCGGTGTCTTTATTATTACCATTAGTCATTTTTTTTTGTTTTTGAATACGTGAAAAGTATAATTCATATATATCGTCTATTAATGTGTAGAGATCCTAAACAACACTGTTGTTTAAGGTCCATTTAAGTCTATATTTTTCGAGCATAGGATGTATTAGTGCTATTAATCATCAAGCAATAATGCATATATGACAATTAGGTGACATGTGCACACAATAGAAACTTTTCTTCCCCCCCCCTCTCTCCACCCGGTAAATTCCTCTGGTAATAGCTTTGCAAGGACGAAAACCAGTTAAAACTAATAAAAGTTCCTTGATACTAAGTGGGGTGACTTGCATGAATTGTAAAAGTTCATTCTTGAAGTTAATACTCAATTTTTATTTGCCCGCTCCTTGTCACAGACAAAAAAAAAGAATAGAGTAAGTTCAACCTATATTGAGTCTCGCTTACATATAGACATTATTATAAAGGGATCCTTATTTTCATGGATTCTTTTTGTATTCTTTAAATTTGATGTTTCGTTTAATCTCATCTCGATTAGGGCGAGGAGGTCGCAGACTTCGATCTACAAAGGGGGTCGCCGTGGCGAGTTTTGCAGCCAAATCAGGGCTCGGCAAGCGTCCGAACTTGATCCAGCAAGCTTCCCCTTCTGCTACTGTTGCACCTGGAAAAATAGCGGGTAGTAATTCCGAGCATTATGTAGGCAAGACGACAACACGCTCCCTCGCTTTTACTCAGATGAAGGCTGGTGCTCAGGAGGCCTCTGGAAAGGGACCACGGTCTCGGCTCCAACCGTTGGGTGATATATTCAACACGGTAGTTCCACTGTGTAATGTTCTTGACTTGCACACACTTGCCAGAGATATGAATCGTGAAACTGCACTCAAACCCTCGGAAATAGTGGCTAATTTATTGTTGCTAGACCTCTCATCTATCACGGATGACTCGTCAGAGAAGCACAAATTGAAGGATCAGGTGATCGATCTAATTCAACAAGCCATACACAAATTCATAGATACTACCTTTCAAAAGGATTTGGATGAAATTCGCGTCATACGGTACCCATTCTTAGTGGTTGTCATGACAAACCTCACTGTGGAGGACGCGCTTGCAGAGAAGCTCAATCTATGCAACGCAGTAGCGTCCCGTTTAGGCGCCAGTGTAAATTTCCAATCAGAGGGGAAACCACATCTAAAGGACGTTTTCGATTCTCTCAAAAGGATGCTCTCATCTCCGGCGGTGTGGGTGATGGAACGGGAGCTATCGACGGTAGTAAAGACGGGCCGTTTTCAGATGATATCCTTGACAGGGGGTGCTCTTTCACCTGGCATTGTGGTAAAAAGGGCTCAGACACGCATTTCCCAGGGTACACAAAGGAACGTGAGTGATTCTGCTACGGCACTGCAGTCCGATACGGAGGTCGCGCGCACTCCTATTGAGGGCGAGGTGGGCAAAATGAGTGCACGGGGGAATCCCGCGACCCTATGGAATGACACGGTTTCAAATTCACCACCATTACTCGATTTAAATGCCGCTTCCCCTGCAGCCATTGCTGCTAAAATTGCTTCCAGTACTAGGACTAATATGAGTGGGGGATTCCATGATAACGAGCACGAGAAGGTGGTATGGCAAAGTCCCAAAGACAGGCCAGTGGATTTAAACATCTTGTATACCTTTCTCGATCAAAAGGCTCATACAAACTTGCTAAAGGCGATTTCCTCCTGGCCACTGGAACCGCATCAGGGGCCGTTTACCAGCGATCATCCGCTTTCTGACCCCGCACAGGTGGAGGTTCGCGTTGTGGTTTACAGTCTCGGGGTGTCGAGCGGCGTGTATGGGGCGTGGTTAAACGCCATTGCGGCGGTAAACCGTTATTGTCAAGAAGAGCTGAAGGCTCCGGAAGGTGTGCAGGAGATGATGGCTTCCACAGAAGCTCACGCGAGGTCGTTGCTGGAACCCAGGGCGTTGGTTGCTGCTATCGGAGCAGCAGCCGCAAAAACTAAGAAGAATACCTTCCCTAAGAGTAAAAAAGGGGCCGATGGTCAGGTTAAACCTACAAAGTCAGGAAAGAACCACAAAGGGGAAGCGATAGATCGTGCTGCATCGCAGGCCCCGCTCATCTGTGGCGGTGTTGTTTTATTGATTCACACCAGCCACCTCGTCGGGGATGATGTTCAGCTTCTTCGGCAGCAAATAGAGGACCTCTACGAGGCTCTGCCTGACAACGTGAAGCAGTTTCTCCTGGGTGTGTATGTCATCGCGCAGGCGCAAATCAGCTTACCCAGCCTCGTCTACCTTCTCCGCCGCACGGCACTTCCCCCAGTGGCTTCTTTACCCCGCGGGGCCTCGCCTTCTGGTGGTGGTTCGTCGTCGTCGTCGTCCTCGACACCCCTTACCGAATCCATGGCGGCGCCGGAGGGGGAGGGCACCTTTCGCGATGCCTATCGCGAGCTCGCCGTCTCGGGTCCTGCGCCGCATTCGCAATTATTGGCCTCCTCTTCCTCCTCCTCGGCGGGGGCTTCTTTGGAGGCCTGCGTGGAGCACTCCGTCCGGATCGCCGCCGTCGTGGAGTCGATCGTGGAGCGGCGCGAGGCGCAGCTTCGTCGAAGCGCCAGCGAGTCCCTCGGCAGCCTCTACCGCCAGGCCCAGGCCGGGCACGACGAGGCCGCGCGTGCGGCGCAGATGGTCGAGCTCAAGACGATGATCACGGAGGCCGTCGAGGAGGTCTCCGCGCGGCATGAGCAGGCCACCTCGCACCTCGTCAAGTCGCTCTCCGCGATGGTCGGGCAGTGGTCTCCGGAGAGGCTCTTCGACGCCGTCGAGGCGCTCCTCAAGGACCGGGTGAGCCCGCTCCGCGAGGATCTTCAGCTGCTCATCGAGTCCTCGGAGACCCTCGGGGAGAAGCTCGCGCGTATTGATACCAATTTGCCAGCCATTAAGAAGGATATCCTCGAGGTTCGCGCGCACATTGAAAGCGAGATTAGCAACCCCAGCCGTGGCCTCCCTCCTCCCGAGGGTTCCTCGTCTTCACCGAGTGCACCTCAGCAGGTCGAGCAAGTCGTGCAGGAGCTCGCTCACGTCCTACAGGACCTCCGAAGTATGGTCACCCAACAGGAGATTTCGGCGTCGGAGGCGGGCGAGGGCGGCCCCCATTCACGGCAAAAATCAGCGCCCCGCATCAGGAAGATTCAAAAAACACTCGACAAAATCTACGATCAAATGCAAGCGCGCGGTACGGAGAATGGAGAAAACCCGAACGAACCCGGCGCCCTAATGGCCGATAACGCGCTCGCCGACGCGGTTGAGCAGCTCCGTCAGCTCAACCTCCCACTTCTGTTGGAGCGATTTGAGGAGGCTTTAAGTCGCGTGCCCGCGGCCCCGGCGCCCCCGGCGCGGGATTCGGATCCGGCAAAGGTTGAGGCCTCCGGCGGGGTCAAACCCGACGGCCGGGATCCCCCGTCGTCTTTGGAGGTCGCCGAGGAGGTTTTTCGGCGCCTGCGGGACTACCAAATCGCGTGCGAGGCCGAGCGCTCCGCGCGGCGGCGCCGCGTGCTCGCGTGGATGCGGCGGGAGGCGCGCCGAGAAGAACTCCAACGCCGGCCGCCCGAAGAGGGATGCCAGGCCAACGCGAAGGAAAATACGGGAAAAGGAGGGCAGGACGATCATTCACCCGGGGGTGGGGCGTGGTCGAGCCGCCTCGGGGATCCGCGTTTGGTCCACGCCGCACTGCGGTTGCTGCTTCTGGAGCCAAGCATAATTTCCGTATCGCCCGCCTTTTCGGGATTCACGCGAAGGAAAACGAAGCAAGTTGATGAAAACGAGGCAGCGGGTGCACTGTCTGAGGTGCCAAATGAAGAAATGTCTTTATAACGATTTTTTCCGCAATTTTTGAGGAAATAGATAAGCAATAGATATGTATCCAATTGCATCGGTAGCTATACGGTGGGGATATAGAAGATCTTTGTTTTTTCCCTTGTGTATCGTGGTTTACCTTGTTTTGTGTGTTATTTTATAATCCTGATTTTTCTCTTATCCTTTTTAGATAGAAAAGATCTGTGAACTTTTAAAATATCTATAGAGCGTAAAGTATCATTTTCTTTACTTCGCCTTTGTGCAGGGGGAAAAAAAACAATAGAAAAATGAATGAATGAAAATTGTGCCCAGCCACACCAGGCACTTGTAAATATATATTTTTACCGTGTTACTTCTATAGGCTTTCTGTATCATTCATTATCGGTATATAGATAAGTGTTTTGTTCTTTTCGTTACAGGTATGGAATGTCGCCTGTTTAATTTTTATCTAGACATGGGTTTCCGTAATATCTGTTCGGGAGGAAAAATCAGCTTAGCAAGAATCGAAGTAGTAACAACAACGACAAATCTGTAGGAGAGGAAGGTGATGCGTTCTAATAAGATTAAAGCGAAAACAAAACCTATTGTTGTTTGCTATGCAGATATATATATATATATATATATATATATATATACTATTTGATTGCACAGGTGGTGGAGTGATCCTATGAGCATCTTCCTCCGTTCTCTCTCCCAAGAAAGATACCAAGTCATGCAACACACAAAGACGCACAAGAAAGAGTTCGATGCGGCGCTAGCGAATGCCTGTGATCTACTGTTTTGTGTGTGAGTTATTGGAAACCCCTTTAGCGGGNCGTGGGCGGGCAAAGATGCAGGACTTTTTTCGCGTCCTCTCCGAGGACGGCTGACTCGCCGACGGTGGGCGCGCGCAGTGATATCCGGCGTCGTGATTTTTGTCGGAGTTCGCCGAGGAGTCCATCGCGCAAAACGTCGTCGAGCGCGGCGATGGCTGCCCCTGGCGTGGGGCTCCTGCCCCGGGCACGACTCGTGAGCGGAGAGGACGGGAATTGTCTTTCTGGAGTTGAGAACCAACCGACAGGATGGCTATCCTGTTGAGGGGGTGGGGTGGGGGGTTGACCTAGCAACTTTTAAAATCGTTCATTCAAGGTTGAAAGATGGCGTAGCTAAAACAGCATTTTCGTTCTGAAGTTATTTATCCATGACGATGCCTTTCACGGAGACCGTTATTATTATTATTATTATTATTATTATTATTGGTATTAGTCTTTTTTGTTTTGGAATCATTCAAGAGGGGAGGAGGTGGATGACATCTTAACTCTAAAACGTAACAACCAAGTATTTTGATGGTAAAGGTCTCGTACTTTTTGTTTCCTTCCTTGTTTGTGTCGCATGTAAGCAAGGGTGGGGCCATGGGTAATTATTATTTTGACCTAATCTCAGACAAGATTGTATTCTGCCGATGCTTTATTAGTTGAACTAGACGCACTTTAGTGAGTAAAATAAGCACATGCCATATAGAGGTACGATACATAGAAGCGAAAGAATGTGATTATGCTACTAAAAAATCGGAAAGCAAAGCCAAATAGTACTGCCTTTAACGACATGAGGAAATGGTGCAAGATTCGTCTTTTCCTTTTATACAAGGGATTCTAAGAAATACATATATTTTTACTAAACTTTAAAGAGGAAATGTCGATACCTTTACCATTACATCGAAATAATCAGATGCATATCTGTGATGAAAATTATGAGGATGATTTCGAGTCTGGGGATGACTTCAACACCTCGGTTTCAATATCCAATGAAGACCGTGAAAAGAGTAGTGTTGGGCATGCGTATGGGAATATCAAGAAAGAAGATCACGCTACCAACGTAGGGGTGAGCAGTACTCTTTCAGAAAGCAGCACAATTTCTTCCGTTGGAAATCGCAGTAGATCACGGTGCCGTGAATCATCCTTGGCTGAGGGGGGGCTCATAAGGGCCCCAATGACCTCTTCCGGAAACGCCGGCATGGGAAAAGGCTCGTTGTATTGCACTCTGTCCGACTTCTCGACCACATCTTCTGATCTGAGGACGGAGACTGAAAAGCCTGTGAAGTTTTCCGTGGTAGAAAACTCCAAACACCCTTATCAAAGCCCCGAGGATGAGGAGAGGGCAAGTGAGAGTGATAGAGACGCGGGGCTTCGCACAGTTGATAACAAAGGTGCGGCAATCTCGAGCACCTCTGGAGCCCGCGCAAACAACCTGACGAATGGGTTGGGAGCTAATAATAAACACTATAGTGCAACCAGGGTAATGAACCATGCGGGACTTGCAGATAACGCCAAAAGCAACAACTCTCCCGATGCTAGCGGCGCGAGCTCAAGTTTAGCAGCTCAAATAGGCAGGCCTTCGGCGAATCCTGAAATCGCCTCGTCTAATCACAAAACTGAGTCTCTTAATGGGGTGATGCATCGATCGAATGTTATGACTGTTTGGATGCTAAATGAGGAGCCAGAGCACTCATCGTTTCAATTGCAGAATCTCAATGGTAGTGTAAACGAATTGAGCACCCATGAAGGGAGAGACCCTATCCCGGAAGGAGCGGTGGAGGATTCCATAAGCGTAAGTGGGTGCTCCTCGAGTGAAAATGTATTGCAAAAAAAGAAGCCCACTAATGAAGAAGAACACCAATCCGGGGCCGATCTCGAAGAAACCCCTTCTTTTTCTTCGTCTCTTTCTTCGTTTCGTGTGATGGGCTTACCTAAAGCGCAATCGTCAGAGCAGGGCGCAGTGAAGGGCATTATTAGCACTACCTCGCATTGTGTATCCTCCGCACAACAAGGAAATCCGAATGAGAACCACAGCCGTCTTGAAGGCTCCCTAGCATCCTCACATCATTTGAGCGTTACGATTGTTTCGCCAAATTCTAAACAAATTAGTTTTCGTGAAGGCGCTTCTATTAAAAGAACTGGTATTGATCTTGATGCGAGCTCTGTGACTGCCTCTCCTGTTATTACAAATAAGGGCTTAGTTATGGGCTCCGAGGAACCTGTTCAACTAGATAGCGATACTGATTCCCCCTCCCCTCCTGCTCCCACGGAAAAGAAGAAAATCCCCGACCCCCATGCTTCTGCCAACGTTACAGATACGCCTTCTAAACTCTCTTCCCCATCGGGGTGTACGATTTGGAAGACAAGTACGTTGCCTTTTGAACAAAAGCTTCAAAAAACCCCGCAAAAGATCCCAGCATCGTCGCCACCTTCATTGGAATCCGATGCGGTAGGAAAATTTCAACGCCAAGTTATAGACCTCGACGACCGGCATCGAGATTCGTCGGTTGAATTGGCGAATCCGCACGTTTTGGAGGGTACGTTGATGCAGCAGCTTCGCTCGCTAAAGGATCAGATCGCGCTTTTGAATAGGCAAATCGAGACAAAAGAGAGGGAGATCGCGAATGTTAGTCGAGCGCGCTCCGCCGAAATTGCTCCTGGTAGAGGAAGGGTTGACAGGAATAATATGCGTAACCCGCCTTCGCTCTTCTCAAAAGGGGGGGTGCGCGGTGGAAAGCGCATGGTTAAAAATAACAGGAAAGCTGTACCGCCGAATGAGCGACTAGAAAAACTTCGCTTGATCAACAAGGATCTTGAGGAGAAGCTTAAACAATACGAGAATGAAATCACCATAGAGAACCTCATCGACGAGATGAATAGGCGACTTGAAGGAGCTAAAGAAAGGCTCAAAGAGGCACAAATAGTTAAACGGGGGTTGGAGAGCTGCGATAAGCGAGTGGAGCATATGATTCAAGCGCTTCATTGCCGCCGGCCGTCGTCTGAGGAAATCAAAAGCCGTCAAGTGAATGAAAACATGTATAGCCATGTCAACCTTGACAGAAAGATCGAGCAGCTAAAAGAGAGTATCCGGCTTCGCGAGGCCTCCCGAGAGGTGGTACTCGCGAAGTGCCAGGAGCTCGAGGAGACTTTACGGCGGAAAAACTATGCGAGCGGGGTCTCTCGCGGGGATTTAGAGCAGCTTAAGGCCACGTTTGAGTCCAATAAGCGGAAGATTGACCAGTTGCGCGCCGCGATCGCGATTTATCGCCACGCCGTGAGCGCCGAACGTCAGGGCTCGTCCTCGCGGCGGGGGACGAGGGCGACGTCGGTGTCAAGTCGTCGGAGCCTGCAGGGCCGGGAGGCGGCCGAGGACCGCAGGCTGAGCATCCACCACGACGCCGCCCGCCAGCGCCGCCAGGAGCTCGAGGAGGAGCTGCGCGCGCTCGCCGCCCGCCTTGCGCAGCGCCGCCAGCAGATCGAGACGAACCTGAGCTACGACCCGCGGGCCCGTCACGGGAGCCGGGAGGGGAACCCCGGCCTTTCGGTCCTCCCTCCCGCCTGCGCCCCGACCCCGACCTCGCCGCGGCGGGCGCTGTCGAATTTGCATTCGGCCCGCTCCGGCCTCCGCGGGCGGGCCTTCGATTCCCGGCCAGCCCCGGCGCGGCCCCGCGGCCCCCCCACCCCCGACGGGGGGTCGCCGCCGCCGCCGCCGTTTGACGCCGGCGCCACGATGGCGCGGCGGGACGGGGCTGCGACGGCCCCGAGAACGCCATCCCCCCCCTCAGACGTGAAAGCGGACGACGACGACAAGGACGAGGAGGGCGACAAGGAGGAGGAGGACGACAAGGAGGACTCTGGGAGGGGGGGACTTTGGGATGTGACGCGCGGGGGCGGGAGCCGGCACACGCGCCCGCGCGCGTCGGCCACGCCGGAGGCCCCCCTGCCGCTTCGTCGGCGGCCACAACACGAGGGACAAGGGCAACCGCAAGAGGGGGGCGCCCACGGAAAGGCCTCCACGCCGCCTCTGCGAGAGGGAGGGGGAGAAGGGGATACGAATTATATAAAAAAGAGCGACGAGCACGCGAAATTGAATGTAGTTCACAATGATATTGTCGCGCAGGATAGACCGAATAGCAACAGCGATCGTAGTAGGGAAGAGGAAGTAGATGATGATGTGGAGTGCGAAATGAACTCGGAGGAGGTTACGGAAAGTTCAGGAAGATCAACCCCGTTATGGCTGCGTGAATCCTAGAAGAAGAAGAAGGCGTGGGTGGGTGGGCGGTCGATCTTTCTTTCTTATTTCTTTCCCTCTCTTTATAAACTGAAGCGGTTTCGTTATCTGGTTGCTATTTTTAGTTTCTTCTTTAGTCCTTTTGCTTATCATTATTCACATGAGAACATCTTAAGGAGGGTAACTTAGAACGACGTTTAGTTAGTTACCTTTAAATTCTCATTTTTGATTTACGCTTTCTGCTGTCTAGTAGTAAATTGAATGAGTCAAATCTCTTTCATTTACTATTCATGATCTCATTATTATTATTATTATTATTATTTTTTACTTACGAAGTTCTTTGCGCGTGTTTATGAGTATTTCTAAATGTAGATTTTGATTTATATCAATAGTACCACGGGTTCCACTTTAGGGGAGAGAGAGAGAGAGAGAGAGTAGGCAATCTTTGAACCCATGTTTTTTGGGTTGCTTCTGATTTTTTCGTTATTTTTGACTCTTTTCTACTACGTTTCCTTTTTTAGATTCCTCCTTACTTGCTTCTACAACAGAATAGTGGTCCTCTAATTATGTAAAAGTGACACCTTCTATTCTCTTTTGAGAAAAGTAACAAGGGAGAAAACATTCGCACTAACACGTTCCGTACTTGCCACATGACTCATTCTCTGACTGTTACGAATAATGTTTCTTTTTGATTAAACATCGAAATTAAACTGTGTTTCTGTATTGTGATACACTTTTGGAACTTGAATCGAAGAGAATAGAATAAGGTATTCAAATGGGGAGAACACCTGCCGCCTTTTCATGCGATTAGAAGAGCGGACGGCAGCACTTTACTTTATTGTGTTGAAGCTGGGAAAATGATACCAACGAAGAGTAAGCTGTGGAATACAAATCATCCTTTTCTTCATCCTTCAAGGGAGAGAGAGTTTTGTCTTATAATCCTAGGAGGCCAGTAGTCTCGACCGAAACCAAAAGAGTTATCAAAATAAAATACCCCCCTCATTACCACTATCGTCATTAAAAAAGGAAATAGTTCCACAAACAGATGCAAGATCCTATAATCTGTTGCTTATATTCTGAACATACGAGATAGTGATACTAACGCTAGAATAAAGTAAAATCTATCATATATCGATCGATCTATATCTATATATACATACATATATACATATATATACAACTATATAACTATAACCCATATATAAAGTGCCATATAGAGCATCCCACCTTGTGACAAATGGCCCTCCCCGTCGACAGCGAGAAGCAGTACAATGTGTGGATTGACGTGGTCGCCGGGGGCTTCGGGGGCACCCTCGCCAAGACCATCCTCAGCCCCCTCCAGCGCATCGTCGTGCTGCAGCAGCTCGGGCAGCACCGACCGTACAGCGTGTGGCAGCTCATCGGTCACATTTTCGCGCAGGAGGGGGTCAAGGGCTTCTGGCGGGGGAATTTAGCCTCGGTGATGGTCCGTGTCCCCTACAGCGGGATCCAGTTCGCCCTCTACGGCAAGCTCAAGTTTGTGGCACAGGACTGGCTGGCCGGGCACGAGGCCTCGCGCCGGGCAGCCTGCGAGACGGAGAAACGGCTCTACGAGCGAAGCCGGCAGGTGGACATATTGGAGCGGTTTGTGATCAAGTGCGGCTCAGGCGGGCTCTCCGCGATCCTTGCGAGCGCGGTCGTATACCCGGGTGAGGTTGTTCGTCTACGGCTGATGTCAGGAGAAAAGCGGTTTAGTGGGATTTGGACTACTTGTCGAATTATTTATCGGGAAACGAACTCGTTACGGAATTTTTACAGCGGCTTTACGGCCTCGACGATGCAGCGGGTACCTGATATTTTGGTTTGCTTCGCCACCTACGAGACTGTGAAGTACGCGATGTTGGACAGTTCAAACCCGGCCTTTTTAAAAATGAATCACTCCACCTTGAATGTGCTTTCCACGTTCGTAGGGGGTTCCCTCGCGGCGTTGGCTTCTATCGCGGTAACCTTCCCTTTGGATGTTGCGAAGCGGAGAATTGGGATGTCAGGGCAAAGCAATGATAAAGTTTACTACACGAGCGTAGGGCATTGCCTTCGACAGGTGTACGCGAAGGAGGGGATTCGAGGATTGTACGCGGGATCCCTCATGGAGGCGATGCGTTGCGTACCACAGGTGATACTAATGTGGTTTTTTATTGAAGGGATCCAAAAACAGCTTGCGGAGCGATGCACTTAACAGGCAACCAAGGGGTCAGAATCTATTTCTTAACCCCTTTTTTTCATCCTCGAACACTTTCCCTGTTGTTGTTGTTGCTGTTTGTATCGAGACTCAATGACAGCACCCCACCTCCCTCTTTTCTGATAGTCCTGTTCATTTTATTATCATTTCTTTTTTTTTTTGCTCTCTGTTAATGAGTGCGAGCATGGTGCAGGAGGGAGAGCTTCTTTACTAAAGTTTAGACGTCGAAAGTTATGGTATCTCTGTCGAAGGTGGTGGACCTCGAATGAGTAAGCTTTTAGGATAGATAATAATACGTTCTACACACCAATTTCGTGTCTCTACATCTAGTGTTTGATTGTTACGCATACCAAAGAGCATATTGGATTAAAGGTGTTAACCTTTTCTTACGATTAAAAACGGAGGGAGAGAGTAGAAATCTAAATAAAGGAGAAGGTGTGGGGGATGGGAAATGTTGACGCTTCTCGGCATTTATCTATTACCTATTTCACTTCGACTTAATTCAGCTTCTAGCTTTTTTTCCATGTTTTGTATTAAAATTTTCTTTTCAAGAATTTCTTTCCTCAAATAAAAGTGTGAAAGTTGAAACACAGTTATTCTAGTTCTACACGACTGGTTATTCTTTGCCTTATTACATGTGATGATCCATGTAAGTGCATTACATGAATAGTGGAGGGGTAAGGTAATTTCTGAAGAGAGTTATTAATCTTCCTTTCTCTTTCTATGGACTCTTTGTTTATCGGGAAATCTATGTTGAGTCACTATTTTCGATTATTTGAATATAAACATATACATATTAAGTCATACATCCGTTTTCTATTTGTTTCCCTCTGAAAAGTGTTATTCTAGTACCCTTCGGAGACTATTTCCTGTAAATTCCATTTTTAATCTCTCTTTATATGCCTTTCCCCCCCCCCCCCCCTGAGTAAAGAGCATCCAAGTCAAATTAATAACACAATATTCAAGAAATTCATTCCAACCTACAATTACACAAAGGGTGGAAAAAGAACGAAAGGGGCACATTAGGAGAAGAGAAGAAATATACAATGGAACAAAGAACGCAGGAGTATCTAAATACACTCAAAAATGAGCTCCTGGAGGCCGGACATTCTGAGACCGCGGAGGTGGTTCAGACCTCCCTTAACGAGTACTATCGCCGACATTGGTATGAGATGTCGAACGCACTTTTGGAGGCGATGCGGGATCCCGCGGTGCTTGCATGTGCCTACGATCTCCATGATAACGTGCTGCGTAATATCCGCGCGGACATCTCCCCGATAGCATACGTAAAGCTTATTTATTCCGTTGTTTTTTCTCCGACTGGAAACTTGGAAAAGGGGTTGGATGTTGTGGAAGGAGCCTCAGCGAGCCTTTTGGAAAGTGAAGCAGTGCAGGAAAAACATGCCGTGGAGTGCATTCGCGCGATGCTTTTGCTCACCAGTAGCAGCAATAGCGGCCCCTCCTCTTCCTCTGATCATAACGAAGAGAGCTCGGCGTTGGTGGCGGATCCCGAAAGTAATTCCTACATCGCACGTAAGCTTCTTGAAGATCTTAATACCTACATTGGGAGTTTACAGATGCACGAGGCGGAGCCGCTTCTTCTGATGTTTTATTGCAAGGCACGTGGAAAGGATTACGAGCTGCGAAAGCAGTACACACAGTACTACAAAAACACTTTTGATATTGTAACCTACTCAGAAAAGGCAGAGATGCCGCTGCTACCGAATGAAATGGATGAACTTGCCTTTAGAACCGCAGTGGCTGCACTCTTGTCCGATGAGATCTTTAATTTCGGCAAGTTTCTTAACAACTGTTCGTTGGTAACCGTTTTAGAAGGCTCCGAAAGGCATCGGTGGGTTTTGGAATGGCTACGACTTTGCAATGAAGGAAATGTTGAGGGCTTTCAGCAGTTTATCGGCATTCATCGAAACGAAATTAACAACATTGCTGATCTTGCGGCGGCAGTTCCCACGGCGCTTCGGCAAAAAGTTCGCCTTACTGCTCTTTTGCACCTAGCCTTCTACACCCCTTTTAATGAGCGGACGTTTTCTTTTCAAGCGATCGCCAAGCGTTGTATGGTCGAGGAAGGGGAAGTGGAACCGCTCCTGCTGACGGCGCTCGCGCATGGCATCGTGCACGGCAAGATTGACGGATTAACGAGAGAAGTTCGCATCACCTGGGTAGAACCACGTGTGTTGAGGCTACAGGAGTTAAAACAGCTTGCCGAGCACGTCGCGAGGTGGCGAACGCAGGTGGTGGGAGTTTCCTCATACGTTTCGAAGATGGTAGAGCAGATCCCCAACTAAATGTAAGGGCGAAAGGTAAGGGAGGGATGGCGGAGTTGCGAGAGGAAGAGACAATCAAGCAGTATGGCTAAAGATTTTAAATAGGGAGGAGCTAAAAAGCAACATCAGCCGCAAAAAAAAGGTAATTGAAAATTATCACATGGATAAACCTATACATTCATACTACTAGTGTTTGGCTACACTTTTTATCGGGCGTTTTAGTGTATAGGAAATCAATGATTTTGCATTTTCTGCCCATCCACTTGTGTAGGTTCAGTGGTGTGTAAATATAAGAAGGGTAGTATTCTATTTTTAGTCTCCTCCCTCCCTTTAATCTATTCTATGTGGACGCTAATAGATGTGAAGGACAAGTTCTTCCTTATTTCTGATGGCTGATCAAAGTTAAAGATGACTCTTCTAAAAGTAAGACAATAAGAGGGCATCTAGTTATTATCCAAGAATCCACTAGCCACTTATTTTTATTGTGAAAGAAAAAGGAGAAGATTCGGGGCCTCCTTGTTTAAAGGGTAATGTGTTAAAACTTTTGGGAGTATCTTTTTTAGAAAAAAAAACACGATAGGTAAGATATATTGGCGAGGGTGTGTGAGCTTCTTCTTAAAGCCTTTTTATTAGAATTCCTTGTGATGGCTTTGTAGATCCATGTTAGCTGTTTGGTTATATCGAGTTTAACTTTTTCTGTAAGGATGCAAGGAGGTCATCTCGATGGTGAGGATCTTTGTATAAAGGGATGCTTAGAATTTACATCTGAACCTATTATCGGTGCTTTCTTTATTTCCCTTTTTAACGCACCATTTCAAACACAATTATCTAAGTCTGTGTAAGGCCAACAACCGAAAGGCCGGAAGAAACTTATTCCCATATATATGTCTAAGTTTTCGTCAAATCACTCTCCGCTCAGAATTTCCCCTGTTTCCTTTCCAGCGGTAGCGGCAGCTTCACCTTTAGGGGAGTCAGGGAAGCCTTCGTTTGCCTGTGCTCAGCGCCCTCCCGGCAATTCTTCTTCCCCATTGAATGTGGGTCGGGCGTTCGTGGAGGGACGCCCAGAGGGGAAAAAGCCCCCCTCAAAGGAAGGTTTAGACCATCTACCGTTTTCGGTGCATTTTCAAGAGCCTATAGAAACTCCTCCTCCTGCTGGTGCCATTGCTACCTTGCCCGCTATTACGAGAGGTACGACGCCTTCTGCAAACAGCGAGGCTGTTGATCCCATTTTCAGATCACGAAGCCTACTTAAAAAAGGCTCGCAGCCGCAGTGTTCAGAAAATCTTTCCGAGCTTTCCGTATGCTCGGAAGAGCATTTTAATAAATGGCTAATAGACGTCGTTATGAGTATCCCATTTCTATTTCAGCAGTCAGATAGCAGGGAAAGGGGAAGCGATGAGGATGGTTACAATGAGGATTCACCGCCATATTTAAAAAAGGATGATTTGAGGACGGCGTTTGAAAAGCTTCAGCAGGCAATTGTGGTGCTTGAGAGGCATCAATACAAGCTCCTAGGAAATACGCATGTATTAGATGTTTACTATGAGGCGTTAGAGGAGGATATTAGGAAGGGCAAAGATCCTCTTCGCAAGAACTCCGAGTTTCACTACGACTTCCGTGAAAGCAAGCGTGTAGAGGTCAAAGGAAACTACGCGTTCGCGAAAAAAACCGTTTGCAACCGTTTAGAAAAGCTTTATTACGTCATCAGCAAATTAGAAACCACGAAAGAGGCTCGTATGATGAAGCTTCACAGGGTTCCTGCGACCGCCTTTACCAGTGATGCGTATACTCCCGATAAATCTAATAAGGCTGCGGGTGAGAATAAAGAGACGGCCGGTATTTCAGAAAATTCATCACGCATAGCGCATGCAGGGATAAATTTTCCCGTACCCCCCACCTTGCAGGGGGGAGCATCTAATTTTCCTCTTCTTGACGTCCCCTACCCGCTGCTAAAAGACCTTGATCCCTTTGCCATGAGTTTTGGCGAACCCGACCCCTTTTCGCCGCATAGGAATGGTACTACTACTGTGATCAATAATAGTGAATCTTCGTTTTCTGGTCGTGAGAACCCTCGTCACCAGCAGCAGCATCTTACCTTTCGCGAATTGCATCAATCCATTAAAGGACTTGAGCGAAATGCGAAGGAGCTACAGAATCGTCTCGCCCTTCCTTTACCCGCAAACGAGGTGATTTCGCGCCTTCGGAATGAACTTCTTTTTTCCTTTTCAGCGCGCGTGTTGGCGCTAAAGGATTCCAGCACGACCTGGAGCCCTCACCTTCGCCGCCAGCGCGTCGACGCACAACACGGCGTCGAAAGACCTCCCATAGTGGATTTTCTTCATAACAGCAGTCTTGATCCATTGTGCGAGAAGAGCCTCAGTCAAAGCACCTTACGGGAGCCCGCAGTTTCCTCACAGATCATCGACGGCTTACACCAACAGCCCGAACCAGGACCGCGATCTTCTTTTTATCCCAGAGGCGGAGGAAGTACTGGATCCTTTGTGGAGTGGTATGTCAACGAGGTTGTTGATTCCTTCGCCTTACGGCAGCTACTGACAATGGTGCCGTTTGATTGCGTCGTTACCACAACCTGCCGGCTGATTCATGCGCGCGAGGAACTTCAACAGCACGTAGAACCCACACCCAATAAAAGGGCTGTCACCGAGAATGAAAAAAGTCATCGACAGCGGTTGAAATCGGCTGCTTCTGAGGGAGTTTCAGATCATGCGAGTAATGATCATGCAGCCGCTTCTACCTTTTCGCCGCTTCCGCTTCAAGATTTAGCCGCGCTCCCGGATCTCGCGCACGTCGTTCTCTGCGCGATTCAAGAAGGCCGTGTGGATGCCTTTGCCGAGCTCACGCTTTCTCCTCTTGTTTCCTTTTTAGATGCACGCTATTTAGCGCTTACAAAAGCCTTATTTTTTTATGCGGCGCTGCTTAGTGGGCAGGTGGATTTGTTAGAGTGCATGCTAGGGTGTGAGTTTTTCCACGATCAAGCCCTGCATGTTCTTTTGTTTTTAAACATGAACACCCATGACGCGGACTGCGCCGCCTTTCTGGATTCCCAGCTCGATTTTGTCAAGACGATGTTACTGGGGTATCAGGAATCTGTCGATGAAAGTTGCGTAATCGGAAAGCCCACAAACGATAAAGTTGGCCAGGATTTCTCCTCATGCAACGAGGAAAGCGAGCAGCAGCAGCTGATGCAGCAGGCCTCTTTGCTGCTGCTGCAACACGACACTTCCGAGGTGGTAGAGGACGATAATAGGGACTTGTCTAGCGAGGATAGACTGGGGAACGTCTCCTACAACTCGAAGGAAGTGCTTTCATTTGAGGGCGAGGAGGAGAGCCCGGAATCGGAACTCAAAGCGATGGGGGAAGAGGAAGATCTGTTGGTATACTACTACAATGGCTACCATCGACTGAATCGCCCAAGTTATTTGAGGAGTAATGCATCGAATTTTTCGTCATTCTTAGACGGATCCGTGCAACAGTTACGGCTTTTTTTACAAGTTCGACGTCTGGCGTTAGATAAAGAGAAACAAGAATTGGATGCGGTCAGTACTGATCCTATTCTTCATTCCTCCGCGCAGGAGGCCCTTATGCATAGCCTTGCCAAGAAGATCGAAGAGCGAATGGATAGGGCGCATCCAAGGGATATCGGAAGAGGGGAGGGGTCCAAAGGGCCTCAGGAGGAAACCCATGACGCGGTTTCGTTTGATGATGTCCTGCTTCGCAGGATTCTGGATTCGTGGGAGATCGGATCGCTTGATGTGGGTACAATGCCTTTTTATTCGACGTTGTATTTACGTCGCGTTGGGCTCTGTGGATATGTTCCGCTTCAGCCAACAATGCGCCCTATTCTTGTGCGGGCAGATGCTTTTGTGGAGCCGCTTAGCGGCTTTGCGAGGGAGTGTTTGCAGGCATCCCGCGGCTACGCAATGCCGCTTCGCAAAAGCACGACAGGGACGCCCTCGGAGAGCGGCACTGCCAAGCGTTCCATAGGAAGTGGAAAGCACCTTAAAGGTTATGGGAGCGTTTTTTACTACGAAGCTAAGCTCGCTACGGATTTCCTGTTGCCTCCGACAGGGGGGAATTCGAAGGAGGCGCATTTGATGCCGAGCGTTGTGGTTGGTTGGTGCACGGAGGGGATGGCATCGTTTGTGAAGGGAGTGCGGTATTCAGCGGGGTGTAGCACCAATCTGAGTTGTATTTCTTCACCCCATAAAAACCAGGAAAGTAATCAGGAAGATGTAACCAATGACGAAAAGACCTCGACAAATGGATTGGGCTCTACTAAAGATGGGTTTGGTGTATCTTTGCAGTTCATTTATCAAAAGCCTCGCGAGCTCGCAACCTTAAAGGAGGCGCCCTCTATCATGATGGAGGAGGAGGTTGTGTGGTGTGTATGGAAGCATCACAATGGGAAAATGATGCCGTTAATGCAGAGCCCCACAGATTCAACAAAATCGCAGGAGATGGTTTATCTTCGCATCGTTCGTCGTCATATTTCTCGGGGCACGAAGTCTTGTGAGCAACATTATTACACAATCTACCCCAAAGTTGAAGTAATCACGAAATCAGACCTTTATAGGTGTCAAGATGGATCAGCTTGTTCGAATCAGAGGATCAGGAATGACTTTGATCAAGGAAGTGAGGAAGGATTCTCTATGTCAGAGCTGTCGCCCTGTGGGCGCCAAAATGAATACGGAGTTTTAGTGGATGATGAGATGCCGTTATACGGCACCCATGCACTTAATTTTGGGTTTCTGTGCGATGTCGTAAAAGATGAGATATCATTATTCATCAATGGGGTTAGCTTGGGTGTGGTTTTTGCCAAAATCAGTGCAACTGACTCTGGTTCTCCGTCATTCCGTCGACTATACCCGGCCGCAACTCTCCTGACAACACAGGAGATGGTCGACAACATGCAATCTCGTCTACTTAAGCTAAAGGGAAGCGAGGAATTTGAGATGAGAAGGCTGCGACTGAGGGGAGCTGCACGATCTAACCGGTTCAAAAATGCCACCAATGAACCTAGCCAAGGCTATTTTGAATCTGCAGCCGTTATTCGCTTCGCTTTTGATAGGGATAGTTTGATTTTCTATGACACCGTCGAGGAGTACCGCAACTTGAACAAAGCATTAGGTCGTTTCGGGCTTCATGAGGGCCTTACAGCATACAGAGGGGGGCTTGAACCTGCAAAAAAAGGCGCGCATAAATCCTCTTCCTTGCTGAGGCCGCTGCAGCTTTTTGACCACTCTTACAAGTTTAGCCTGCTGCTCCGCATTTTGACGTCTTCCCAGACCTTTTCCGCACCTCTCAGTCCCCACTTGTCAGGAGGAAATGGAACGATTGATAACGCTCATAAGTTTGAAGATTCAGCCCCAATGATATCGTTGAGTCCAGTAATTCCGTCAGCTTCAGCTCATCCAGAGCTTATCGAGACTTTTTCACAGCCACTTATGCTAGGCGGGGAAAATCGGAAACCCGGTGATGGAGGGTCTTTTGGGCTTACTTTTCACTGCCCGGTGTGCATTCCGCGGCGTACGGAGGGCGCCCATAAGGTGAGAAACCGCGAATTCTTTTTACCCGCCGCCAAATTGAGGCACCTCCGAGCAGACGGCTCTGGCGTGCGATCCCCCGCAAGAACAAATTACAGCCTTTCTGCCAGGGGCAGAGGCAGGGTGTACACAATTATTGCGGAAGATATGCCCTTATCACCTCTATGTGCAGCCTTAGCCTTTCGGCTGCCTCATATAGCCTATGATATACTTTGCATATCTCCACTCTCAGCATTGCTTCTCTCAAACGATACTACCGCCTTTTCAAAGGTATCGATTCATTCTCGCCGAACTGCTTTACTGGCTGCGTGCACTCTTGGTTACGAGGAGGTCGTTCAAGTACTCTGCAAGTTTATCCCACCGCATGAAATTCTCAAATTATTTGGCATTCAAACAACAACTGAGGGGCTGAAGCAGACACAGAATGCTTTCCGCCGTTGGAAACACATGGCTAGCACTTCCCTAAATGGAGAAAGGTCGATGCGTTTAGATCTCTCGGAGGCTTTTGATGAAAGCCCCTTTTGGGGTACTTCTTCGTACGCGGCCGGCGATAGCTTAGCCTTCTCAAATAACGTATCGTTAGATACTTTGTACGTGGTTCATAGGGGGTTGTATACTCCTCTACACTGCGCGTTGCTCGGGGGTAACCATACTGGATGCGCTATGGTGCTCATAGACTTCCTTCAGAAGTGTCTTGTGCCCCCGTCGCGTTCTCGAGCAACGGCGCCGCCTTCCCACTTGTCGTTTCTAGGCGATGCTTTGAACTTGTCAACTCCTATGGGGGAAACTTCGTTGATGATGGCCGTTCGGCATAGCAATATCGACTTGGCTTTGCGTTTGCTCGAGTTGGGAGCCAAAGCGACTGCCGTGGATCGCTCTTCGCGGGAGCATGTGCTTGAGATCGCGTGTGCGAACGGTTGTGTGCCGATCGCGCTCGCCCTTTTGGATGAGCGGCGGGGGCGTGAGGGGCAGGACCGCTACGATGTGCCCTTGCTTAACCATGTTGGCGTGGCTTCGTGTTTGTGTTGGAGCGCTCTGAACAACCTCCCGGAGATCATTCCCTTGCTCTTGGGTCGGGGGGCTGATCCCCAAATCATGCTCGAGGGAAGTTCGCCGCTGGTGTTGGCGGTAACATTCGGGAATGAGCAGGCTGCGTTAGCGCTTCTGGAGCATACCCACAGCATGCAGGAGGTCGCCAGGCTCGCTCGACAGGAGAATAACGATGTGCCTGGCCTGCCTATTCAAGCTATGCTCGACGGCGCCGATATGGCAAGGAAGGTGCAAATTAAGAAAGGACTCCTCCACAGTTTCGAGAAGCAGATTCTAGACGTGGACGCAATCGAGCCCCGTTCGCACTGCACGGCTTTGCACATTGCCTGTGAGCTTGGCCAGAGAAACGTCGCGCAAGTGCTCCTGGACAAGGGCGCCTCCCTCGACAAGCGTAGCAAGAGGAATAGCTACACACCACTGCACACGGCCTTAATTAACAACCAGGAGCAAGTTGCGATGTCGTTGCTGGCGTTTTCAAAGAAAAAGATGTGGCATGGTGTGTGTGTTCTGGATCTACTGGCATCCGACGCTGGTGGCAACACGACGCTGCACGTCGCTGCTCGTCAGGGTATCTCGTCCGTTGTCGAGTACATTCTCGAGCAGTTCAGCGATGAGGAAATATCTCGTCTCAGGGAGCTGCGCGTGTTCACCAAACGTGAACCAGCCGCCGCTCCAATCAGCGTAACGAATAACCAAGGACGAACACCGCTGCTTGTGGCGATTCAGGCCGGACGCTCGTTCACTGCGCAGCTGATTGTCTTCCTAACGCCTCCGGCCACCTTGCAGCCGGGGGGTCCGGTCATCGAAGGAACGTGCATTGCGCTTCTGCAAGCGATGAAGAACAACCTGCGCGAGGTTGTTCTGTCAATGCTAACGCTCGGGAATCAGGGCCTTTATCCCGCGAGCCCTGAGTTTCGTGAAATGTTCTTCGCGTTGTACAACACCCTTCAGAAGGAATCAGAGAGCCCTCTAGGAATGGAGAGCCAGGAGGCCCACCGTTCTGTGGAGAGCAGTGACAGGGATGACAGCCCCTTAAACAGGACCTCGACAACCTCCGGTTTCGGATCCGCGTCCGGAAGGCTTCAACACAACGAGGCGAATACCACAGAGCCAAGTGGTAGGCCGTCTTTACGTGTTGGGGCGACTAAAACCACTGAGGCCCTCATGTCACGCATGCGCACGCAGACCAGGAACCGAAGGGCCATCTCTGCAAAGTATTCCGTCCCAGACAAAGTACATGCCATGGATGTCGGAACAAATGGGCAGCAACGTCGCAGCTTCATTATGCGTGCTCTTTTGGCGCGGGAGCGAGCGATCGCTCACGCCTTACCCTCCCATGTGGTACCGCATCTTTTACGTGGGTTTGCCCTTCCAGAGGTGTTTCTCATGTTAGAGCTTGTAGCAGCGGAAAGCATGGTGGTTGGGATTCAAAATCCTTCCGCCATGATACATGGTGAGGCAATCACAGGTTTTCTTCAGGAACACTGCGATGTGTACGTTGCGCCAGCCCGGGTCGTACCTTTTTGCAACGAGGTATTTCAGTACTTGCAAGAGCATCTCCATGCCAAAAGCTTTCAGCTTTCATTAACGTCACCTCATTTATTTTGGCTAAACGACACTCAGCTGCTTAAAACATGGCGTGCGGCATTGTTAAAAGCAGCGAGCTTCAAGGACATCACTTCTGATTACGCTCTATTCCACCAAATCACACATCTCATTCGACTGTATGGGCGGCGGAATAACGGTCTGTGCGTACTGGAGGAAATAGAGGGGGTTGTGAATCATTATCTGAACAAAGTTAGACCTTCCAAAAAAGACAAGGAGCAGCTTTATTCGTCAGAGAAAGATAGCTTAGACAAAAAGGAATGCGAAGAGATGGCTGACAGCAAGAATGTGGCAACAAGTAGTGCCCCGGAAAAGAGAAGCGATGTCGCATCAGGTAACAGTAACATCAACGATATAGTCTTCAAAGAAGAATTGTTTGAAGGGGTCTTTAACTACTCAATTTTGCAGCTCGCAGCCTCCTTGGAGCTGCCACACGTGGTTACATTCCTTATCAAACGATTTCATCTAAACCCGCTGCATGCCCCAGCCCAGCAGGCGCGACGGCAGCAGGAATTCTCACGTCAAGACAGTCAAGCGAACCCCAATTCTCAGGAAGGGTTAGAGTTTCAGAATTCTTTCATATTTGCATCCACTTCCTATAAGAAGCAAAATGATGCTGAGGGCAACAAAGTCCACGACTCACCATGGTACTCCACGATGTTAGAGGGGCCCAACGGAAGCTCTATCTTTCAGCAGGCCCCATACAACCTGGGATTCGCCTTGAAGGACAGCAATGACCAGACCGACGCCAAATGGCTGCTCTCGCCGTTTCGGATTGCCCTGCGCACCCTTCACGCCCCGACGATTCTGTCATTCCTGAAAACCCAGACCAAGCTCGTCAAAGAGCCCGCGGAGGCTGACGCCGTGGCGTCCCCGGGGCCTGTCCGGGGTGCGGCGCGCAGGACCACTGTCTGGAGCCCGCTTGTGGAACAAATCGAGCCCGCCTGGGTCGAGCCGTTCCAGCGGGTTCCACTTGAGGAGGTGCTTGGGATGATGCACGGTATGGGGTCCTCCTTCGGGGGCCGCGGGATGCAGGAGCACGGCACTCAGGCCTTTACGCTGGGCCCCCGGTCGGCCCGCTCGCGGGGTTGGAGAGGGAACGCCTCGATGTCCACGATAACGCCCAGGATGGCACGCGCTCTGGAGGTTTGTGAGCAGCTCCTCCTCTATGGGGCCACTGCGAGTGGACATTTTGATGCAATTGGGCTGGACGCGTGGATGCTAGCGGTGTCCATCGATGGCCATGTTGGGGAAAGGGCCTTCACATTGCTCTTGGACAATCTCAAGAAGAATCACGACCTGATTGGCATTCGATCAGGTCAAGAGAATTTTGCAGAGATGTTTCAGCTCTGGCAGCAACACAGCTTCGGTCTATCCCTCAACATCACGTCAATAGTACCCACGCAGCGCTTCAATGAGGTATTTGCCCCAGTCTCAAAGGACCATATACCCGTATTGATTCACCAGAGCGATACAAATTCGCCCCTCTGTGAAAGGGAACGCATCAGACAAGGGTCCAATCCTTTTGGGCTTACGAAACCTGAACAACATTCTGTTTCTGGAGCTGTACGAACAATGGGGCCCACTCCTTTTGGTATGTATCATGACCTCCGATCAAACTTAGAGTCCAAACAAGGTACCAAGACTTTGGTATGTTCGTCGTTAGGGTCAAAATTGTTCACAAGTAATGCTACTTTGCCAAAGGAGCACCCGGTCATTTCGCCTGCGCTTGACGGCAGGGCCTGCATTCACAATGGTAAATATGCGGATATGGATTTGCAGCATTATTACCACGTTACGCTTCTCTTTGCGACGGCTGAGCACAACCCAGCTCTGCTCAAAGCCATACTCAATGAAATCAAACGCACGCGTGCCACAAAGGGCCGAAACTCAATCCCAATTGTTCATCCGATCACTCAAGACACCTTGCTTACTTTTATCCTAAAAAAGGCTTACTACCATTCACTTCTTTTGAGCAGCAACATGCAACAATCGTCATCTCAAGGTCAGGCAAACTCCCGAGAGGATGGGCCATCTACCTATAATAGGATTCCATCTATGCCTTCAATCAGCATCTACTCACAGAGGAACACCACGCAGGGTGTGCTGGGCGACGCTCTTCCTCAGGTGCCGTCGCGTACCCTTTTGTTACACTCTGTGCAGCCCCTTCTGAGGGTTGCGATGACTATCGTGAATCTCATGGAAACTCATGAGCTTTATCACACTGCCGGTGATGGAGAAACTGCACTATCTCTTGCGGCGTTGCTCGGCTATATGTCTCTTGTCCGCCAGCTTGTTCTCGAGAGGTCTTTTTGCTCCGAATCATTCAAACCGTTTTCAGATTTAACTTCTCCGCGCAGTAGAGTAGGGCTGGAGGCGCGGGAAGACGGACATGTACCGACACAAAACGAAGGGGGAAAACATGAGAATAGCGATCAAAGCATCAGACAGTTGTTGATAAGTAACATATCTCATTCGACTGTGAGTGCCAACCTTGCAACACGCTTGTATTTTGACGAAGCGGATGATGACGTCCTATTCACTATTTTGAGCTGCATCTCAACGGAGGTAGGGAAGAGTAACCTCTTTAATTTTCTGACCATGGTCTATCCTAACCTGCATCCCATTCCTGGACTCCAGGTCGCCTCAACGTACGCGCCGCACGCGAAATATTTCCTCACCGCGCCGGCGTGCATGAACGCTTTCTGGGTAAATCTGCTATATGCGCAGTATGCGGGCCAATTGGGCGGACTTGGCATCACTACAGCCAAGTGGGATCTCTTGCTCCATACACTCCTCCCTGGTGCGCCTGCAGCTGCAGTTTATCTGATCCAAAAGAAGTGCCCGGTGCTTGAAAATCCTATCTATTCTCCCCAGAGCACTTTACAAGGAGGACAGCATTGCATTGGGGGACGGGTAGAGTCTTTGGACAAAACTTCGTCCCTAACGCAGAACCCGAGGGGCAACAACTGTGAAAAAACAATCATTTCGGGCAGGGGAAAGAGAGCTGATAAGGTGCCCATAAACGCGTGGAAGTATATTTCCTCTCGTGTGAGCCTTTTGTTGCATATGATGGCACTTGCGGCAGCGGATACCCTCCTTGTGAAATCGACCAGAAGCCGATCTTTTCTGAAAGCTGCAGTCTCGGTAGAGCCGGTGGTATCCACATCTACAGCTAACAACTCTAAGTCTTACCAACAGTCTTATGAAACGAGCTACAATAAGGACACAACTGCTTACCCGAGTACTAATACACTCTCACAAAGCGGATCAAAACAGGGCTTGCGTACTGGCGCACGTGACCTCATCTTTTTGGCAGCTACCTCTCAAGGAAATGAATGCGAAAAAGAAACAAAATTGTTCTGTAACCAGCAGGCTGGAGAGGGTGGAGAGGATGAAAACATCTCCGCCTGCGGCTGGGCGCACACTTTGCTTGGGGATGTTGCAGAGCTGTCTGTTCGCTACGATGATGTAGATGTCTTTCTGGACCTCATGAGGCTGCGCATCCCAGAGAAAACGAAGAAGGCGCTATCCAAACAACGAATACGGGATCCGTTGTTACAAGGAACCAGGCACGGGAAGTCTGGAAGTAATGGAGTTTCAGTCAACGTTCCTCGTTCGCAATTTTCTGATCCTTCATTCGACGCAGCGCTGGCCTCAGCTTCAGCCTACTGCCCCTCCCTTGCAAATGTTCACAACACATACCAACTGAGCAGCGTACTGGAAAAGCTTCAGACTGCACTTTGGCGTGATATAATAGAGGATAAGCACGTGGATATACTGGCTGCTGCTGCCGGGAGTATTAACCTGTTGCGGTATTTATATGACGACCTCGAAAAGGGAAATGTAGAAGAGCAAGAGGACAAGTATCCTGCAGTATTACAGCAGGTTATGTCGCCTTTGCGGTACGACCGAATAGACATGTTGAGTGGTCTTCCTGAGGGAATTTCTCCAAGTCTGAGTAAATCAATGGAAATTAGCCCACGTGTAACCGTAAATGCAACCTTACCTACTTCAGTTTCAACCCCCAACTGGGCCCCCAAAGCAGTAGAGACGCTGCATCCCTTAGCGTCGACGTGTAACTCTTTAAATTCAAAGGTATCCGTTACCCACAGTATCCTAGGCGAAAGTTCCATCGGTAGTGCTCCCGAATTTTCAAAGGAAGGGAACACAATGAATACTCGTCCTTCAAAAAACTCACCTCGACTGACGCTCTCCCGACAATTATCAGCGTCGGGGCACTTCAGTAGACCTCGGCGCATGTCTTTCAGGGGGGCACATGGTGGGATGACTGGCGAGGAACTATTGGAGGACGACGACGCGTACATCAGCGGCCGGTGGGCTGGCAATTTCGAATTGGGAGCTGACTTTGCTAAACGGCATCAGGTGATGGCTGTGTTGTGGGGGACGGGCCCCGCTGCGAAAATGCTTGAGTACGGGTCGGGTCGGTCTAGGGGTTTTGCAGCGGTAGCAGCCCCTCTTTTGAACCTTAGCATGCCGCCGCGCCCCTTCAATGAAGGATTGCAGCGATCTTATTTCATGCCAACAGGCCAACTGCTATCACATTCGCAACAGAAGGGAGGAAATGCTCTGAGCACAGTCGCACTGCACAATATGGACCTCGCAGCCTTCGCTAATCAAATACAATCGCAACAGGCGACTCCTTCGGTCACATCAAATTCCATTCCTAAGTGGTTTATGTATCTCATGGGCGACTGGTGCATGCACAGCTCCTTGGTGTTGCACTCTCCCTATCCATCCATAGCGACTCTGGATGTTCTGGAGTTTTTTATGAATCGACGCGCACCGCTCAGCTTGTCGGTGCTCCAACTTTTCCTGACGGGCACATGGTTTTCTTCAGCGGCGTCCAAAGAGCAGCCACTAGGGGGAGGTCGGCATTCCTATGGCTGGCGCACACGTGAGGGGCAGCCTCTAAGTATTCATTATCAGACTCCAGCACACAGCGACACCCTTCTGCATATCCTTGTTATCAACAATCAGTGCGAACTAGCGGAGTACTACCTGTCATACTGTTTATATTACTTTGTCCGAAGCGGCCTAGATACACCACTACCGCCCGCATATCAAAATTGCGTTCTGGCCCTATTTCGAGAGGTTGAGTCAATTCGAGAAGCCCGTGGTTTGTGTAAGGGGGCCGGCGGTAAAGAGGTGCTGCCGGTTCATTTCTTGCGAACAATGCTTCACCGTAATGCACACGGCCTCACGCCAATAGACTACGCCCAGGACCCTGGTATGATTTATCTTCTGTACAGTTACGGGTGTGTGCCGCCGACCTATCATTTGCACCCAGAGCGGTTCTCACAATGGCTGGGGTTCTGCGCCCGTGACAGGTTTCATCAAACGGACAAGCTCCAACGCATTACCGCCGTCGATCGCTGCAATGATGAAGGAAGTGGCTCTGTGGAGAAATCTGAAGAGCTGCTCTCTGCCAGCTGCGGTCCAGATGGAAGAAAGGAGTGTAAAGGGACGTATTCTACCCAAGAGGAGCGTACGAATGATTTCTTTCCCATCCCACGCCTTGTTTTGATCTCAGAGGATCTCTTGTCGTATCATGACGATGTCAATACGGAGATCATTAATGGTCTTACCGATTGTGTTCAGGGCTGTAACCCTAATGTTACAGAGGTGGCTCGACGAGGTTCTCAGTGGCGGGGCATCGCCCGGAACGCATCGCCGAATATGGCACGCATGCAAACAGAAGTATCTGATGCCGTTCTTCTCCGCTCCTTGCTTATGTCTCAGCGTCTAACTAATGACTTTGTGAAATCAATCGTTTTAAGTGATGATGTGAGTCTGCTACACATTGGCTTGTGCTCAAGTGATGATGAGCTCGTCCGAGAGTACTGTGGCCTTGCAAAGCGCACTCAAAACAGTGATGCGGGCGACCACAATGCGATGAATAAATCTTCAAGCAGTATGCGCCCTGCAAAAGTGAACACCGGCGAATCGGAGGTGATAGCAAGCGCAACGAGCCACGATGCACCGCAACCCCCATCCATCAGTAAGATACTTTACTTCCTTTCACCACAAAATAGTGTGGAGTCGCATTTGAAGCGAGACTCTTCTGTGGCTAATACACTGTCAGGGGGTTGCAGGAATACCGAAGGTATCGAGGAAGTTGGCACCATAGAATTGAGGAAACAAAGATTATCACTAGGCAGAAGACCGAGTAAAAGACATACTCAGGTTTATGAAAGTAAGGTGCCCGTCTCAAGTAATCCACGGCTTAGCATTGTTTCCAATCAGTTTCAGTCCCATGGGCGTTCCAAGCACATTTCGTACACGGTACTAGGACTTTTCAATTCGTTAGAAAAGCGCCCATTTATTGTATATCCTTTATCCCTCCAACCTTTGCATCCAGCGATCGAGGATGTAGAACACAGACAAAGCGCTCTGAGCTTACTAAGCCCAGTAAGCTCCAAAGTGAAAGGCGGCACACGAAAGGTTGCCTCCAAAAGGGAGCTCTCATACTCCTCTTCGAATGCCTTTTTTTCCAAAATATTGTTTATGCATCATACCATTATGGCTCTGTCAGCCGTTGAAGAGGTGAATAAAATGCGTCACGAATCCGAGCGGAGGCGAGCGGAAGGTGCATCGCTGTTGCTCTCCCTGACCCCCATGCAGCTTGCGATGGCGGCTGGTGCCGTCAAGAAGACCACGGCGCGCACCCCGTCCGCCCGCCCGGCCTCGCGGGAGGCGGACAAGCAGCGGGCCCCCCCGCAGCAGTACCAGAGCGTCCTCCTGAGGCCCGTCTCGCCGCCGCGGGAGCCGTCGGCGCGCCGCCCTGGGCCGCCGTCCCGTGCGGGAGAGGGGGGGGCCGTGGCGGCGGTCGTCTCGGCGCCGGTGCAGCCGCTGCTGCCCTTTGCCCTGCCCGCGGCCGGAGGCGGTGGGCCGCCGG
>MJCC01000011.1:393203-411522 GCA_001766655.1 Phytomonas francai
TCCGCGCGATTGCGGCCTTGCCTGTGGAGACGAGTGTCGCCTCGGACAGCGCGGCTTCTGCGACGCTGTTCGGGCCCGCTGCCTTTCGGAACTTCACCCCCGGCCACGTGCCGCACCTGGCGGGGCCATCTTACGCGCCCTCGGCCGATCTGGATCAGTTAACACAGCTGCAGGGGCTTGAACAAGCCGAGATGGAAAGGCAGCACTTCGACCGGCAGGTGGCGCTTCTGGAGCAGCAGGAGCATGCCGAGAGGGAGGTCATTGTGCAGACAGAGCATGCGGTGCGCACCCAGTACGTTGACGCCTGCCGCCAGATTGAGGCGTCTCTAACCGAGCACACGGTGCAGACCGCCCGCCGAGTGCAATGGGAGAAGCTTCGCAAGCTGGAGCGTGACGGCCGTGGTGTGGTTGAGGAGGAGGAGGCAGGCGCGCGTAGCTGGCTGGTTGCGGACGAGCGCAGCGGCCGCGTGCTGGCGGCCACACAGGAGGCGGAGCGCCTTCAGAGGGACCGCGACCGCTTGCGCGCCGAGAAGGAGGTGAGGCGGCTTGCGGAGCTCCTGGAGAGGGTGGTCCTGCACGAGGAGCCTGTGGAGCGGCAGCAGATCGTCGCCCAGGAGGCTCGTGCGAGCGACCTGTTGATGACAGAGCAGGAGCTCTCTCCAACACGCGTGCGCGACGCGATCAGCCGCCGCTCGGCCGAGCTTGAGGTAGCACGTGAGCGTGAGCAGCAGTTACACCGCATAGCTATGGACCTGGAGGAGCTGTGCCGCGACGAGAGCGACGCGAAGTTCGACTTGCGCGAGGAGGAGCGGCGGGAGCGGCGGCAGATATGCGCGCTCGCGGCCAGCTCCCTCCGCGCGATTGCGGCCTTGCCTGTGGAGACGAGTGTCGCCTCGGACAGCGCGGCTTCTGCGACGCTGTTCGGGCCCGCTGCCTTTCGGAACTTCGCCCCCGGCCACGTGCCGCACCTGGCGGGGCCATCTCACGCGCCCTCGGCCAATCTGGATCAGTTAACACAGCTTAAAGAGTATGAGACGAAGATACTAGAGGCCAATCTGCGACTACGTGAGGCGGAGAGTCGCTTGCAGGAGGAAGTCCGTATTCGTGCTAAAGCTGAAGTTGATCGGCAGGCCGCTGAAGAGAAATCTCAGAGTATGTTGGAAGAAGCCGAGCGCCGTGCTGAAGATCGTATTCGTCGATTGCGTGAGGAGATGGAGAAAGATATGCACCTAAATATTGAGATTGCTCGCAATTCCGATGCTCGGCGTGCTGAGCATGAGGCGACCTTGCAAAAACTCCGTGAGCAGGAGCATCGAGCGATGTTGGAAGCCAAGTTGCAAGCTGCGGAGAGGGCTTTGGAGGAGGCTCAACATCGAGCATTCCAGGAAATGCGAAGGGCACGTGAGGAGGCCGATCAACAGGCAGCCTCTCAAGCTGCTATTATAGAACGCCAGGCTCGCGAGCGTGAGTTCGAGTCTATGGAGAGGCAAAAAGCGGAGCACTTGTTAAGTGTTGCTAAGCATGAGGATGAACGTGAAGAGGCCGAGAAGAGGTTGCGACTTCTCGAGGAACGTATGAGTATTGCGATTCGTAAGACCAAAGAGGAGGCACAAGAGGCAGCAGAAGAGCTTCATGCTCGATTGGAGGAACTTCGGGAGCGGCAGGAGGAACGATCAGCTGAAATACGTGAAGCCCATGAGCATGTACTTCAGGCGCGTGAAAGCGTCCGCGAATTTAACTCTATTAGCAGCACGCCCATGGCTAATGCGACACCGAAAACTTCTACACCAACAACCCATTCTATGCTTGTGCAGAAGCAGCAGGCGGCTCTCATAAGGGCGCCACCATCCGCTAGGGATGCTTCCGAGATGCCTTCTTTCCAGGAAGACGCTGACATGAAAGGCAACGGGTCCCAGAATGAGCAGCAGCGACGTAAGGCCAACTTGTTAGTATTGTCCTCGAGTAAACTTATGGAACAAGAAAAGCCGCGTTACTCCGTACCGCCTCCCTTCTCTAGCCTCCAAAAACAGCCCTCACTTACTAAACGAAGAGACTACCAACTTTTTATGCGCATGGCTATTCATGAAGCAGTTCGTGAGATCCTTGCTGCACGTAAAGACGGTCGTGAGCTGCGTGAAGAGGCCTCGCGTCGGTTTCAGCGTAGCAATCGTCGGTACCACCGCTACTTGTCTCAGCGTGATGAGTCTGAGTCCAACCTCTTAGAGGCAGAAACATCCTACTCGGCGCTCTCAGGGTCCATAATGGTTTCACCATACACCCCAGCGAATGAAAGTACCGAGGAGAATGGGGTTGAAAACGTGAGGAAAAGGAATTATCCGGCGCGCCAAGGCGACCTTGATCGCTTACATCGGAAAGATTCTTATGCACATAACAGAGAAGACACCAAAAACGTAGAGAATAAATCCCTGGCCTTTCAAAGTTCCGAGGACGATTTACCGTTATGTCCTCATTATGCGAGTGGGGTTTGTCGCCGTCTGCATGTAGCAGCGGAATATCCACCGGAACGGCTCCACCAGGCCAACGACAGCAAACATCACAGCCATCTGCAACCCATTTCCCTTACACCACGGCAGGGAGCTGCCACTGTTAGCTCGTCAGAGATCCAGGACGCCGTGTGGGCAATCCCTCCCAACAAGACGCATAGCGGCCGTGCGAAGACGGACTCCTTCATTGAACCGAGCCATCCCTTCGACCAGCCCTCGAACGCGAACCCCATGGGTCGGTCGGCCGAGACGCAGACGAGCTTGTGCGGGAGCCCCCACACGCCCCTTCCACAGCGGCGCTCGCCCGAGGAGCCGAGGACCGTCCGAAAGACTTTTGAGGCCTTCTTCGTCCCGCTCTACGACGACGGCGGGGAGCCACGCCGGCCGAAGCCGCCGGTGCCCTGCAATTACGTGCCGAGCCAAGCCCCGCGCGGCCTCGCAAAGCCACGGCGGCAGAGACTCCCGCAGCTCTCTCCGAGGGGCCGCGGCGGACGTTCGGCCGCGAAGGCGCGCGGGCCGGGAGGGCGGCCGCAGCGGTCCCATTTCCGCGCCTCGGAGAGCCTTGCCCGGCCTACGGTGCGCGAGGAGCCCGCCAGCCATCGCCGGCCGAGGGGCTCCGCACGAAAGCAGCCGTCGAACCCGTCCGGGGGCGGCACCGGCGCATCCAAGAATCGGTGGGATTCTCCGAGGGACGCCATGCCGCGGCCCTCGCCACGTGCCGCTCATCGTAGTTCGCAAGGATTACGGAAAGAGTGTCCCTCCACACACCACCGCGCGAATTATTATAGAAACCAAGAGGATATCGAAGTGTCCGGTGGGGTATCGAAGGATGTCTACTATTGTAGACACGATGGCCTTAACAAAACTCAATCGCGATCTTGGCGAGGCCAGCCAAAAGAGACGAGGACGATAACGCCACCACATCAGATGCAAGGACTGAAGAAGAGAGAGGAAGATGCGCCTGTGGTGATGCCATCGTACGGTCGCGACACCGCGGCGGGGACTTCTGCGGAAAGGGGGGACATCGATAGAATGGGAAACGTATTTTATCCCACCTACCAGTCCTCAAATGAGGACGCTGAGCTAGAGGCGATTATTCCGTTCAGCCACACCCTATCCAACCGTGTGGTGGGTTCTTTTCGTCAAACTAGTTCCCATCGTCGATTTGACAAGGCAGATTTGGCCTACTTTCCAGATAGTACGACAACGCCACCACGCCGGGCGGTTGGCGTTGCGCTTGGGATGGTCAACACCCCGCCGATGAGTCGGACGAAGGAGGGAGAGCACCATGCGAGTGTGAAAGCACCACACTACCAACCAGCGCAGCAGCCCCCCTACCATCTAAATACATCGTATGCACATGAGGAACCGATGGTGTGGACCGATGTGCGGGCGTCTAACGACGAGAACTACAGGCAGCGTAAGGCTTCGAGCTTCTCACGGTTTCCACCGACCTTAGATGAGCTAGACTATCGTCTAAAGCAGCTTCGTAACGAATCAATTTTAAGGGAGGCTACATACGGTCTGAGAAAAAGCTCATGTGCTTTCACGAAGGCGGCAGGCCACACAGCATGCGGGAAAACGCGACCTTCACGGGAACGTAGTATAAATGGGTCGCATAGGTGTGAAGCGTGTGAGCAAAAAGGACTCTCAGAAATGTGTTCGCCTCCGTGGCGCACGGAATACAATTCAGCTCCGGTCAAGCCACCGTGGAGCGTTTCACGACCGCACGTAACGCGGCACTGAACGACTGTAGGCAGCGTACGAGGGCTTAAGTATATATCGGGGGGAAGTTAAGCATTTCTGAGAAATCTAGTGGCGAGGTGCCATAGGCGTTTTTTTAGTGCTTATTCTATTGTTTTTATATATAAATACATTTTGCTCTCAATTTCAAGGTGTATTTACTGTGATAGAAACTATAATTTACTTGAATTACTGTCTTCTTTATTTTTTTGCCCCCGTGATAATACGTTAGATTCTTCTGCTATTCCTTTAAAACTTTTTCTTATAGTTGCATTGAGACTAGGTGTGTGTAGGAGAGACAAGGGGGGAGTGGGGTTATACAGATCCTCTTTCAAGGCAATACCCCCTTCATTTTGATTTTGGTAATTATGTAAACAAATACAGGTTCTTTTGTGTTTCCCTCCAGGTCGTTCCATCGTTTGTCTGGGTGAAAGAAGGTATGCATATATTTATTTATTTATGAATTGTCTTTCACAACATTTCACTAAAATAATATTGAAAGGATGGATTTATTAGATATAACGAAAGTTGATCAGCTTTCATTCGTATAGATATTTTATTTTAGAGCTGTTTCCTTCTCCCTTTTTACTCAAGATTAGAGTTTTTCCTCCTTTTGCTAACCTTGGCTAGATTTTTTAAATGAGCGCTTTTTGTTAGGGGTCTCTTTCATTTTTCAATACTAATTTGGTATGGTGTTTACTTTTTGGAATCAAGTTGAGTTTGGTTTACTTTTTATGATTATTGTTAACCTTTACTTCATTAGATACGTATGCATTATGGAAAATAAATAAAAGAGGATAACTCGGAAAGGATTATCCTTCACTCTGCGAAATTTCATTGCTGTTGTTAATATCCCTACTTCTACTTTTTCATACGTATGTTTGTATTTTGTTTATTATTATTATTGGCAAGCTATACTATCAAAGCTGAAGCAATTTAAAAAAAAACAGACCGAATTCAGGACATCTTATTTATTTACAAGTTTAAACCCTTAAAAACACATTATCAGGATGTCGACACTTATCATGAGCCAACGCTACAATTGGATGGGCTACAACGGCACCGAGTCGAGAGAGATCGATAAGGTCTTTGTTCGTGGTGGCGACGATGCCGGCATCTTCGACTATTGGCGCCGCCGAAGCGTTATTGAAGACATAAAGAAACAGCTCCACCTCATCAAAGGAGACCTCGACCTTATCCCAGAAGAGGAGCTTCGTGCGGAGAGGGAGATCGCCAGGAGGCGTCGTGCGGAGAGAGAGGCTACGGAGTTGGAAAATCACAAGCAGGAGGGGGAGCAAGGAGAGGAATATCAATATCAAAAGAGGGATGAGAGGAGTGCTTCCCAGACTCGGTTTGAAGAACGCATGAGGGAAATCATGCAGAGGACCGCCGGGATCAGCGAGAGCGAGTGCAACAGTCTCCTGGAGAACATGCCGCACACCAAGGCGGAGGCCGAGGACGCGGTGAACATCTTCAGCACCAAGGCACGGGGGTTCCTGGTAAGCAAAGGGGCCTATTACATCTCTTACCTTGACGGCTCCTGGCACACCTCGCTCGAGGGGCTCGATCGACACAACGTCAAATACGAAAGCCGGACGGAGCGGGCGCTGGAAGGGACTGGGGTGAGCTTACCGGATGCGAAGGAGTACAGCACCGCCCAGCTGCACGATGCAGTGGCGCGCCTCGAGACCGAGCAAAAGAAGCTGCAGGCCTATTTCTGCCAGAAGGACCATACCCACACGATGCGCCTGCGCAAGGCAGACAAGGATGAAAAGGGCTACCCTATTGTAGTGGTTAAGGAGGAGGACGGGAATGAGGCAGCGCTGCGAAAGAGGGTTGATGACGCCCTAGTGGATTTGGTATTACTTCGCAAAGCCTACAACAAGCGCAGTGGGTCCTGTGGGCAACGCTTGCTCACCTACACTATAAATAGCAAGAAGGCTTAGTGACTCATATGATGAGGAGGGTTATAGTAGGCGACGTAGAGGGTATTTCGCATAAACAAAGGTTACATTAGGGATGATATGCTTAGGTTTCCGTTTATAGTTTATTTTACCAATGAAGACGATTTTTTCCTCTATTTTAAATATCAATCATAATTGTCGTGATTTTTTTAATCGAACATTCTTAAGCTAGATGCTCCAAAAGTCAACGTAGTTCAGGAGTGAGACTTTTTTTTGTCTGAAATTGCGTGGGTAAAAAAATACACGTTAAATTTTATCAGGAAACCAAATTATTATGAATGAAGGCAGATGAATGGGGGAAAAGTTATGTCTTAAGAAATCAAGGAAAACAAACCTATCCAACAGTTGATCATGCGACCAGACTCAACAATGACAATAATCAAGCAACCATAGGGATAGTAATATCAAAGTTCATTTTGCGTGCCCACTGTTTGTTGTTTATATTAATGTAAGTACAAAGAGTCAGATTGTCATAAACACGGGTGTGCCCATCTACACTTATTGACCATAAGGTTGGACCCTTTAAGGTAAAACAGAAATGAAATGAATAGGCGCATTTATTAGCATTCTCTAGCTTTCGTCTTTTTTTCAGCTGTAACTGATTGTATTAGTCTATACTGTGAGAAAAAATGGTTTATGGGTTTATTGATAGCTGCGATGAAATCTATTAGGATGGTGGAAAGGCAGAAAATGCATTGTATATAAAAATTGGCTTGTATTGCACTGTTCTACTAGAATATTTTAATTTTGTTTTTCAAAATATATGTATTCATAAATTCAACATATATGCTTATTTATATATAAGTGGATTGCATCCCTTTTTTTGAAGGATCAAATTCTCCTCACCTACAGTTTTCCGCGTTCGTGTATTATAATACAATTCCTATATCTCTGCACTAATACATATTTATATACAAAGAGTATAGGAAGTGTTTTTATTTTAGATTTTTATTAATTGTGGAATCAGTTGGTTTGCAAAGTGGAGGAGCTGATATTGTACCTGTTTTAAGGTGTGGCTATTTGAATATATATACATATATATATACATACGGTTATTCTAAGGAAAAGGAAAATTATATTCGACAGTTTGTTTCCTTTTTACTTGATTTTTGGGCATAGTATGAATCCACTAATTATCCTTAATCTCAGGAAATGTAGGAGATACTCTTTCTATTCTCTTCTTCTTTTTAATCTTTTTTATTGCATTTCTCAAGAGTGTCGTTTTTGCCGCTTTCAGCGTGTTCCTTCTCTAAAAAGGGAAAACATGCTTTAGAGGGTGAGGTGCGAAACAGGACCAAGATATTTTTATTTCATATTAGTTTATTCATTTTACAGTGAAAAATTGATCGTAGAATTTACATAGAGGAGTTGCAAAAAATAGAGCATATACCTTCCTTTTTTTACTTCAAATGTCTTCAACTGGGGTTACACCGCTTGGGCCCTTATATAGAGATGCCCCTTTACATAGTACTAGCCTGTCACCAACCCTCAATAAAGAGAATGGTTACGTTAGCACTAACAACATCACAGCACGTGGTGCCGACGTCGATAATCGTATTGTTCATCAAACCTCAGTCTTCCCAGTATCGTCGCCAACACCCCATTCATACAATTCATATTCTTATAACTCCCTTCTTCAAACACCAGCGAGTTTGACAGGTATGATTTCATCTACCCCACTTTTAGCGGCACAGCAGCAACCGCAGTCAGTCCCCTTACTGACCTCCACCGCAGGGCCTTCCTATGTAGCATCTGTACCTGCCAACAGCAGCGGTAATTTAGACGCGGGAAAACTGGAGAGAGTGAAGCAGTCCAGTTCCGCAGTGGAAGCTTCCCAGCTTCGTGCTCAGGTACGTGCACTTGAGCACGAAATCCAAGAACTACGCCAGGGACTCGCGCAGAATGCGTCTATTGGCCATCGACACGCTCAGGCGGCGCCCTTCGTAGCGGTCGTCAACGGGAGTGCTGTGCCCGCTGCGCGTCGCTCCAAAAACGTGCCTAAGGTGAAGCCCGATATTGCGTTCAACCGCAGAGTGGTGAACCCTTTGGGGATCCGAAGTCACTCAACAACGCAGAGTAAAACGCGTGGAAATGGAAGGGAGGGGCGTGCACCTACTGAGAGTGAAGGCGGCCATAATTTAGAGTTCAAACAGCGACCATCCACTCATCCAACCCCTGCCGTCACTGCCGCTGCGGCGGAAAGGGCTGATTGTGCGGTGGTGAATGCTCCGTTATTTGTAAATAGCCGCGAGATTCCCTTGCGAGGACAGGCGGAGGGCGGAACTCTGCTTCCGATCTCTTCCTCTAGCACCCCTTCTGGGAGTTGCTTGGCCTTGGACAAGACGCAGCCTCCTGCTTCTCAGAACGCACCACAAGTTTCGTTTTCTCCTCTTTCCGAGACTTCAAAGAGGGATCACTGTTGGTTATCTGCAGATTTCAGGCCGCTGGATCGGCCTGGCACCGAGCAAGCGAAGCCTGTGCCCACGACGACAGGCTCCAAGGCCTATGCGGAAATCACGTCCACATCAGCTGCACCGTCTCCAACAGGCGTTGGGTCTGGCGCAAAAAGCTTGGCTATTAGCCCGCCGTCTGCGATCCCATCCTCTCCGACACATGCTACGATGCCTTCTGCGGCCGCAGGGTCCGTCGGTGCTAGTCTGGGAGAAATTGCGGCAGGTACGAGCACCGCCGATGCCCCTCCTTCCTCCGTGCACCAGGCCGCACTGCAGTACCTGACGCATGAGCTGTCGAAATCCCGACAGGAGGCCGCTGAGCTGCAACGCGCCGCGGCGGAACAGGATGCACGTTGTTCTCAACTTCAGCTCCACCTTGACGCGCGGACGGCGGAGCTTTCGCAGTTGCAGACTCAGCTCAAGGCGGCACAGGAGGAGATCTGGAGCCTTCGACAAGTGTCTCCCATGCACGCCGCGGGCACCAATCACGCGACGGGTGGAGCCGCTTCAGAGAGAGAGGCGCTGACATCCTCTGCAGCGGTTGACGTTAACCCGACGATAGCATCCCCAGATTCTAAGCAGCCGCATCATTCAGTTACGCCGCCAAGTAATACCACTCTCAACTTCATGCAATCCGATGCCATGCCGGAAGTACAGGCCCAACTAATACAGGCCAAGGATCAGATCAACGCCCTCTCAAAAAAGCTCGCCGCGTGGGAGTTGTGGTATATGAAACAACGTCAAAAGTGCGACAACTCGTCTCGAGAGAAGCGGAGATCCAGCAGAAAGGAAGGTAAAAGAGAAATCGTAGTAAATGCAGACAACGCTAAGGTGCGCAATCAGAGAGCGCGTCCGAACAGCGTCGCTGACACCTCATTCCCCATAGGCTTTGTGTGGCCGGCTGGTTGTGTGGAGAGTAGGCCTGTGCCGTGCGGCTTAGTCTACCCAGTCCACGACGAGGCAACACCACAAGCCTTTCACAGGCAAAAAAGACAGAATCACGGGCACAAAAGGGGAGAAGCGGAATATGGCGCTCGGCCTAACATTATCTTGAAGGATCCATTTGATCCTTTTTACGCAAACCAGGTCACTGGTGATGCATCTATGGGAAGCGTTCCATTATTACCCGTTGGAGGAACTATTCCTGAACTTGATTCCAGTTTGATGGAGTTTATTGCTAAAGAGCGTGCGATACGCGAAATATCCACAGAGGGCCAAAAATTTGCCGAAGCTCGACTCAGAGCTGTACTGTTGGCTGAGCGACGTCCCCAAAATGTGAACTACTTGAATAGAGCTTTTGAGAATGAAACTGTATCGACAGGAAGCGTGAGCAGCAATGAAGGCAGTGCCTCGCAATGTCTTTCAGAGGCTCCCATTGAGGTTCAACTCAGCACGACCAATAGTTGAGAATAATACGGTGTGTTGAGGAAAGACCTTGAAGAGGGGGCATTAGTACAGGGTAACATAGACGTATGATGTTAGGCGGAATAGGAAGCATACATAGACACACATACATATATACATATAGAATATGAATCACGATTTTCGTGACTTCTTCTAGCGCAATTTATTGGATTTCTTTGCTGCTCATTGAGTTTTATTGTCGCTCTTCTGTTTCTTTTTTTTTTTGCCTCTGATATTGTTTATGACTCTTTGTTTGAAATTTGTTGTCTAGGAATTGCGCTCTACTTTTTCCCTATGTGCAAGTTATGTTTCACAAATTCATAGATTCAATATGTGAGGGAGAAAATGATGATGACGACGATGAGATCATCTTTTATGATCACCCTAACATTTGTACTAAAAACTTTCGACATTTTACACCTGCCCAAGATAGCTCTGTCAACATTCTTGGGACAGAGAGGGTTGAAGACACCATGCCAAGTGACACAGCAAGCCCCATAACTCACACGGACTATGGAGTGGATAAGGACATCGCGACTATGAATCGAGCGGTGCGAGTGCCAGACGCGCTTCGGTGTGCAGGCCGGCGTACTATGTTTGATGTTCTCGTGAAACTTAGAGAAATAGGGGATAAGCCGAGGGAAGAGGAGGGGAATTTGTCTTCAGCAGGACACAAAGAATTGGATAAAAACAGAGAGGTGCCAGGAGATCTTGCTGATAGTGTGCAGGGGTTGTGCAAATCGCAAAACAATTGCTTCGGGGTCTTGGAAGCGAGTGCACCACCCACAGGAGTGGACGCGGTGCAGGACAATCTTCGCCGCGGGCTCAAGCATTTGCTTCCCAGGCACCTTCGGAAAGATGAGCAGGGCCGGATAGCGTGTGAGGCCCCAGAAGAAAAGCGACGGCGGGAGGAGGAGAGTGCTATGGTATTGAACATCTCCGACTTTAGCAGCTCCGCCAGCGATAACGCTGTCAACGATGAAGATGTAGGTTGTTGTCAGCCTTATGGGCCGCGTCGGGGCGATCCACCAATTCATCCTCCCACCCACATGCTGCTTATTGATGTTTTTGAGACCCAACGGTTTAGCTTTGACGCCAAACAACAGGACAGGCGTGGGGTGAGGTCGGCTCAGTCGTTGAGTTCAGGCTACCAGGCGGCAGGGAGGCCCTTGAGCCAGTGCGAGCCGGGACGCACTACCGCCCCCCGCTCGGTCTGGGACGTCTTCCAGGACAAGGAGGAGATGGCGGTGCGCGAGGCCCAGTCCCAACGTAGACGACCCCCCATGGCGCGCACGACGGCCCTTGACACCGACCCTTTTTTGGAGGTCGAGTCCTCTCTTGCTCCCTCCTCGGCCCGGTCAACAATTGGACGGGTGTCTGCTGCGAGTGGTACTGAGAAGAGCTTGAACGCACTTCTGGACGCCTACTCGGCGAGTGACATCGCCGAGTGTGAAAGCGGCGGTGTGGACTCCCTTGGGATGTTTTTGTATAGGCATGAATGGCAGCGGCTGCTGTCTCTAAATCAGCTACCAACGCCACCACATGAAGTTGACAGTGCTCGCAGTCTAACGCGCGCACACAACAACGCTAATTTATACAATGGGATACTTGGTAAACCAATGACCCTTCACATCCACTCCCTCGCATCCAACACAACGGGGAGTTCCTACACCAGTGGGTTGCCACCACCACAGAGTCGGGGCCAACTGGACAAACGAACGCTTCGACAGTTGTTAAAGATCCCTACCGCTTTGCGTGTGGTGGAGTACCTGCGCCAAGCCTTTACGACTTGGGCCTTGAATGGACTTCTCTTACGAGAATGGTGGCTGGAGCAACAAACCCAACACAAGGGAGGTGCGGATACACCACAAGAATCTTCTTTACTCCCTGACCCCCAAACGAGTGCTCAGTTAAAACAGAATGGCGTAGAATCAAAGGACATCTGCCATGTGAGTGCGACCTCCAATGATTTCACTACTTTTGAACTAACTACAAATAAAGCGTCTCATAATGACAAGCTCTCCCAACACCATGAAAACCATACTCCTAGTAAAACTATACAAGGCTTAGAAGAGAGTGGCATTCATATCGCGTTTATTGTCCTTTCCATTGATACGGCCTATGGCCTGACACATGCCTACGGTGAACTCGTTTGGGTTCACCCATCGGTTAAAACGAGACTGTGCACTGCGCCGTCACCTTCGAAGGCGCAACTGAAAGGTAGTAACACGTGTGCAAATGTGGCTCGTGGTCTTTTTTTCGGAAACCCGCGCGGCTCATTTTCGGAGGGGGAGGGAAATCGACGGGTGCTTGACTCACGTTTCTGGACCCTTGTGATCTCCGACACCGTGTTGCGCGCCGTTCCTGTTGTTGTCAATCACTGTGTGTACTTGGCAGACCCCTTTTTTGTCTTCCCGGACGTGCGCTGCATCCTTTGCTCCTACAACATCACCTCGGATGTCCTCGTGGCAGAGCACGGCGCGGCTTACGAATCCGCGGCTGAGGCTGCTGGTGCTTTGGCGACCACGCCCTCGACGGTTTCACGGAAGCGGCGGTGCATCTCGGGAGGAAACGTGGCGAATGGGGCCGGCCCTTCCTCAGACGACCCAACAAATGCTCACGTCGCCGATTCAACCCAAGGGAGGTGTTTATTCTCGGGTGGCAGCATTTCGCATGGGCAAAGACGGCCACCCCCATCCGATGGTGTGCGCTTAAGCCAAGGGAAGGCGGGCGGCCGCTCCCTCGCTGGCTCCCCCTCAAAAGACCTCTACGACCCGTTGGCGTTCCCTGTTTGCTGCGGCGATCCTAACGCGGTGGAGGGCCACCCGCCTGACGCCGTAGCCTCGGATCTTCTGGGGAGTGGATTCCATCGTGGCCCGGGAGCGGAGTGGGAGATTCCGCTTGAGGTCCTGCGCACACTCAGCTCAGTTCACGCGGAGGACGTCCGGTCGTCACTACGGCGACCCTCTTCGCAAGAATGGCTCGAGAGAATTGAAAGAAAGCCCTCTCCGGAGCGGAGTGAAATTGGTTTGATCTTATCAAATTACTCGAACACTTCATATCAGCTGACAGCTTTTTCAAAGGCCTGTGACGACGATAGGGAAACCGCGGGCTCTTTATCTGACGTGATTTCTTCCTCGTTACCCACGCCGGATAGTGGGGCAATGAGCTTAAGAAGGTGATCTTTCCTAAAACAACACACGCCCCAAAGAGAATATGAAGCATCCAGTGTGAAGGGTCAAACAATATTTTTGATTTTAATTTCAAATAGCATGAAAACTTGAACCAGCGGCTCTGTGTCAAAGATAAGTACCTTCAAGTGAATGTTTCTCTTCTACCTTTCACTTCGCGTATCTGAAGGTCGTATTGGCGGGGGAGTACTATTTTTTTTCCATTGGTATCCCCTCGCTGCGCGTATATATGTGTGTGTCTTGCTTTCCTGCTACAGATCTCGTTTAAAATTTTTTTGATTACTCAAAACAATAACAAGGAAAAGAAAACAACTTAATTCATCCATGTACTCATATTTTTCTAGAACTTACAAGAATCTCGTGCATCTTTTTGGGTTTATTCGTAGCTTGAATACATTTGAAAGGTTGCGTAGTATTAAAGGTACGTCGCTAATAGGTTTCCACAATTAGGGATGGGCAAAGTCAAGAAGCAGGCGGGCCACGCCATCAAAAAAATCCTTATGAAAGAAAAGAGCTTGGCGATGAAAAAGAAGCGCGAGGCTGATAGCTACCACGACACGCCTGAACCTACGAATACGGCGCAGGCACGCAAGGATCCCGCGGCTATTGAGTTCCAAAAGTCTCAGGTCACCCAGGCCATGCCAGCGCAAACTTCCTCTTTCCTGTCTTACAATAACGCGCTCGGGCCGCCCTTTCGTATATGGCTGGACACTAACTTTATTAACTTCTCCATGCAAAACAAGATAGACATCGTCCAGGGACTGATGGATTGCCTCTTAGCTAAGGTCATTCCATGTATTTGCGACTGCGTCTTTGCTGAGCTCGAGAAGTTGGGTAAGAAATTCAGGATTGCCCTGAAGCTTGCCCGCGATAAGCGATTTGAGCGGCTGACCTGTGAAGGACGCTACGCGGATGACTGTGTCGTGCGCACCGTTTCGCAGCATCCGGTTTATATAGTCGCGACCTGTGATCAGGAGTTGAAGCGACGAATTCGAAAAATACCCGGGGTACCCATTATGTACATCTCAAAGCATCGCTATACCATCGAAAGACTCCCTGAGGCATACGGTGCCCCTGCTTAATTTCGGCTACTGTCATCCATGAGATTAAAAGAAGGGTGGTTAAATGTTGATTAACACTCGCAACGATTAACTAATAGGCTTGCATATTACAAATGGTAAATATAAGGGTGGATAAGGAGAAGGGGAATATTCTTACAAAGGGAAAAGAATATCTTACTTCCGTCTTCCTTGATATTTCTTTCATATTTTGCACATTTGTATGATAAAAAAACAACAACTGGAAAAAGGATCTGATTTTCTTATTTCGCCATCCTTTCTGCTTTGATTTTGATTTCAACTTCTCTATCTCCCTTCACATTATCGGCACAAAGGGGAAAACAGAGAGTACGTAAGGAAAGGTTGAGGGAAAGTACAAAAATGAAATTAGGTTTATTTTGCTCCCCGTTCCTTGGTTAAATTCTGCTCAATAATGTGGCGCACTCTGAGAACGCCACAGCACCGCCACCTCTTTGTGGTAAAGACGATGGCGTCTGCCTATTTTTGTTCCCATCAACATTATTCGCGATACTCGTACAACCAAGCGACCTCGAGTGGATCTTTTAGGGTTGTTGATCGTGAGGGTGGCATTTCCCGCGTCGCTCTGAATCACATTTTCACACCCCTGCGCCGCAGGGGCTACAACTTTTACATTAACCTGGAGGACCCAGAGGATACGCGACGCAGTGTTGAGGAGGATCTGGAGCGTCTCGCGGAGGAAAACCGCACGGACACCACAGCCTACCTCCACAGTCTTCTTAACCTCGCGCTTAGCCATTATCAGTCTCAAGAATACATCAAGGCCCGCAAGGTCGCCGAGTACGCACACGAGCGCGCCCTTCAGCACAATAACAAGTCATCTTTTATTTACTTGACCGCAAAGACGTGTTCGCATTGCGCAGTCGCCCTTGCCAATGAATATGAGGAGCATCTGATGCTGGTGGAGGCCCGCGCGGAGACCTCATCCACGCTTGCGCCGAAGCCCTCTGTGGTGTTCAGCGCCCGCCGTACGATTAAGAAGCTTCGCGAGGATGCTGTTCGTTATGATGGGATCGCCGCGCGGGTGTATAACCGGCCAGATCTTGCGTTTATGCGCGGCCGAAACGGAAGGGAGAACCGTGGCTGTAGGAGCGAGGACGTTGGTGGTGCGGGAACGCGAAACGGGGGCCCAGGCTCCCGCTCGTCTAACGACAGACGCCGCACGTGGTCTGAGGATGAGTGCCTTGTGGATGAGGAGTTCGAAGCGCAATATGGCCCGAGGTGGCAGGAGAGGCGAAAGCGGCCGGAGCACGCTGAGATTCGGCGTTTTTACCAGCGTCAGCAGCCGCGGGACGCCCAAGGCGAGTCGTGGGAAATTCCAAAATGAATACTCAACGGAGGGAAAAAACATAAAATGACTAAAAGGTAATATTTTGTATGTTCTTGTGCACAGAAGTATGATGCGAATTTTATTAGAACAATCCTTGTTTTTTACTTTCTGTTTCTGCGCCTGATTTTAATATATATATATATATATATATATATATATATATATACTTTTATAAAATAAGAGTCATCATTTGAAGAATGCTCTGTTGCAGTACATCTTGTTTAGCCGCCGCACAACGGTCGCTTTTAGGGTACTCTATTCGCCGTGCTGCTGCTGAAGAAATGCTTTACGGCGGGGTCCGCGTCAGCTACCTATCCCCAAGGCCTTTTCCTTTACACTACATCAAAAGCGAGGAACTACCGTCGCCGTCTTTGCAGCGTGAACGTCACGACCTTGGCCTAGAGATGCAACTTCCGAAGGATCTCGAAGGTTATAACCAGCTCGATATGAGCATTCAACGGCAAGTAGATCAACGCAGCGGCGAGGACGGTGATGTAGGCCGTGGTGACGGCAATGGGTTTAACTTGGGTGAGTACTTTTCCACAATCTTCCATCCAGAGCGCCACCACAACTCTTCTCTGCCGTACAGTGCGCATGACACGAACAACGTCCTGGGCCTACGCATGTTTCCTTTAAATATGGGTACCCGTCTTCGCGTAGAGGGGGTTCGGATTCGCGCGAAGGACTGTTTGGAGCGCCTTCAGGATGCAAAGCTTTGCGCACAGCGAGGGGTAGCCCTGCAGTACCCCCTTCCATTCTACAAGCGCGCTCAAATGAGTGAGGAGGGGAGACCACCGGCCACCCCAACCTCACCGGCCGCAAAAGATGGGGCGATGCTGCGTAGTCCTGAGGTAAAGGGCCTCGAAGCGGTCGCGCACCTGCGCGGCGGTCCAAGTCACCCTCCACCCGGGGAGCTTTCCATTTTCACCCGTCCGCAGGATCACCCGGGCGGCGGCAGCGGTTCGCCTTCGCTGGGTGTGGCCTCCACTCGTGAAGAGGCCCTCGCGTACTTTCGCGAACGCCGCCTGCGAGGGCGTTCGAACGCGCACGGCGGGGCTCCTTCCTCCAGGCCGGATCGCCGATGGTCCCCCCTGCAGATGCTCAAACCCATCCCGCACACCTGGTCGCCCTCAATCCGGAGTTCTGGCACCCGTGGCCCCTCCATGCAACTGATGCAGGAGCGTTTGGATCGAAAAGGCTTCGGATGGAAGCGTAAGTCACGTTCACTCTGGCAGCAGGACGTTGATACCGCGGGCTTCCGCCCGCACCGCTATTTCTAAAACGCCGGTAGAAGAGAGGAAGTTTCTAGACACCTATACATCTCCCGGCCAGCATTTTTGGGTTATGCTTTAGCCATAGGGTGGGCCATGCGCAAAAACGGAGTATCTTTAGCGGATGGACCAGCACCATTCGTGGTCACGGCTCTATGTCGTTAGTTGTAGCCTATAGTGACGCCTAAAACATTCTCTATAGCAATGTTGTAGGCAAGGTACTGCAAAACGACAACGTTTCTGCTTTTCGTTTGCCAACCCTATGTGCCTTTTTGTGCCCAATGTTTGTTTGTGTTTTATTCATGGCATATAGCTTGCTTTTTGAGTTGAGTTATCGCATCAATAAATGGCGGATCTTGGTTAAAATCACAATGTAGTCAACTGCATTAACTATTATCCGAATGCGATTCGTGCGTATACTGTTTACATCGTTTTCTCTCTTCACCTTTCGGAAGCCATTTCTCTAAAAATTTGTAGCACTTCAAGATAATCTAGAGTTTAAAACGAAAGTTATATTTGTGTATATTGATATTAGTGACCTCTTTTATACACACCCCGGCAAAAAAATTAAACTCATTTTTTTTTGCCGCCATTTTTTATTTTTAATTCTTTTCCTTGTCTGGAAGTTAACTTTTTTTTTTTATCGTGTGAACTTCTTCCTGCCGTACATCTTGCTGTTACACCTACATTTTTGTATATTGGGTGAACCAAGGTTGCAAAATCATTTGTAATTGCAGCTCTCTGCTTCGCTTGTATAAATTGGAAACGCAGAAGGCGATCTATCGATCTCTCTCTCTTTGTCTAAAGGGGTGACTTGTAACACGCAACGGGTTCGCGATGTATTCCCTAATATCGTCTGATCAGCAAGTCGCACCGGCCTATTACTCTCTCAACAACAATTACACCGTCGTCCAGCCGCACCAGCGACCGCACAGTGATCCCGTTCCGGTCTTTGGGAATAGCAACTTGCAGGAAAACCTGACCAACTACAAACCCCACTTCCCGCACTTCTGCGTGTCGGCCGTCGACAACCTGAGCTACGCGGGGACGCCGGTGCCGTCCTTCCCGTGCGCGCCGGAGGGGGCCGCGACGCCGCCCTCCCCCCCCGAGGCGACCTCGGAGCCGCGGTCCGGCGGGGAGGCGGGGAAGATGGTCTACGTCTACCCCCCGCCGGCGGCGGCGGCGGCCGTGGCGGCGCCCGCGGCGACCCCGCCGCCGATGCTCTACCTCCCCTTTTTTGTCCCGCCCCCTCCCCCGGCGGGCGCGCGGGCCTCGCCGGCGAGCTACCCCGTCTCCGAGCGCGGCGCGCGCTCGCCAGGGGAAGGCGCGGGCGGCGTCTCGCCGTGCCTGCTTCCGCGCGCG
>MJCC01000011.1:420795-484801 GCA_001766655.1 Phytomonas francai
GGAGGGGGAGGGGAGGCCGCGCGGCCCATCCCGCCCGCCCCGGTCTGGGGCCGAGACGTCGGGGAGGGGGGGGGGGAAACGGCGGCCCCGCCGCCGGGCGTCTGCGCGGTCTGCAAAAAGGGCGTGCGCAACGCCGCGGTCTGCACGGCGAGCGGCGTCGTCGGCTGCTACCCCTGCCTCCAGAGCCACGTCCGGGCCCACCACAGATGCCCGGTGAGCGGGAAGAGCGCCATGGAGGAGCAGATTCGACGGATCTTTGAGTGCTGAGAAGGGAGGCGAGGGAAGGGTCAACGTTGTTGGCGTTTGACTTCGAATCCCACCTGAGGGGTTCGAATAAGCATTTCACCGCTGTGTCTTTCCTTAAAAGTAGTAGCTTTTCAAAAGCGGCAAGTCGGTTTCCTCCCCCCCCTCCTTCCTCTCTTGGTTGTTTTCCGACTTGATACTTGGCTAAGGGACTAAAATATTGATCGCATCCCATAATGTATTTAAATATCTATTGACATTCCTGACCCTTGCCTAGACCCATTCGTCACGCGTGTACGCACATACACACACACACACAGAGAGAGAGAGAGAGAGAGAGAGAGAGAAAAGAAAAAAGAGCGATAATCCGAATGGGGGGAGCCTGTTTGTGACTTTCCATGGGCGTCTTCCTCTAGCTTTACCCCGTGCACGCTTTCCTTGATGCAGACTCTAGGTAGGGAAGGGATTTGGCAAAATGGCAATTAAAAGTCAACTATTCCGAACAAGAATGAGAGCAAAAGGAAGGACAAGTCTGAAAGCAGGTTGCTAACCACCCTTTTATACGTCTTTTTTGAATGTTTCTTTTACTAGGAAGATTTTATTCTCAACGTTGGCCGTTTTAGTTCACTTTTTAGAAATGGGAGGTATTAAAGGGGATGTTGGGAGCTTTCTTTTGCGCTGCGCCGCCCCCAAAAGTGTTAGACAGCGACATCTTACAGGACCGCAGTTCAATAAGAGGAAATTTTTTCACTTTCCAAAAGGGCATCATCGCCTTTATCGACGTATTGCGCCTATGATGCCCGCAAAAGGCTCACCGACCCATCAACTCGAGTATGAGCGCTTTGCGCATCTCCCGGGTGACGTACGGAGGCGCCCTAAAGAGGACTTTACCTTCAAGTCCCGCGCGGATAAGGCGCTCTACGCATGGGAGAAGCACGGAAATCTGCAGCTTTATCAAATGGGCGGTAAGAAGGAGATTTTTGCTTGTTATCGATGTGGGTACCCTGTGAGTAGTCGGTTGGTTGCCATCCGGGAGGATAATTGGGATTATAGGATGTGCTATAGCTGCTATACCTCGGTGATGACGAAGGGGATGGAGAACCTTATTTAATCCATCGCGATTTATTAGGTCGCGTTCCCATTAGCCTTGCTACCTTCTTTTCTTTTGCTGTTGTTGCGGGGAAAGACGTTTACGATATCATGCCCCTCTTCGAATCTACCTATCACCGCAACCGGATATTGGGGAAATTAAATTCTTATTCAATTGAAATGCTCTGTAGCTATATCGCTTGATAACTTCCGGTGACCTACCTTCTTCTTCCCCTTCTATAGACGCATATATAGTTGTAGATCTATAAAGACTCGGTGCATGTGCGCGCTTGGGCATTTTTAGGAATGACAACCTATTATTACGCGGATGCTGTCCAAGAGGAGCAGCCCCGAGCAGATCAACCAGAGCAGCAGCCGGATATTCGCCCGGAGGGAATGTCGACGAAGCAGGATGATATCATCCAGCGCGTTGCGGAGTTCGTTGTAAACTCCTGCGATGGTGCGAAATACCAACATAAACTGCGCCGCCGGACGAAGTTTAACTCCTATTTTGCCTTTTTAGACCCTGATCACCCTCACTACGCGTACTATGAGTATCTGATCAAATCCTATCAGTATTGGAAGAGCGTGCGGGACGCGCTTTCGGCAAACGCCCAGCAAGATCAGGAAGCTTACGCGTACTACCAACAACAATTACTAGAAGAGCAGCAACAACAGCAGCAACAGGAGGGGGGGATTCATCCCTACTACCCTTACCCATCCGGGGAGGGCTCCCACGCCAACGCGGAGGCCTTTTCGTATGGGGATTTGGCAAATTCCTCAAGAGGCGGTGAGGGGGGAGGTAGTTATGGCGGGTTACAGCCTCCGCATCATACCCTATCGTACGAGGATTCCTACGATCCGACGGCGGTGCCTGTAATGGATGCAAATGACGAGGAAGCAGCGGGGGAGGAGTATGAATTAATAATCGAAAATGGAGTACAGAAGCTCATTGCTAAAAGAAGGTGATATCCGTATAAGGGGAAAAATGAAGGGAGCGGTACTAATTGCAATGACAACGCAAATAAACCAAGGTGGGTGAGCATACCTGGGGTATCCTTTTCAGCGGCACATGTGTGATGGTGCACCTGGAGAATGCCACTGACACGCATATTTGGGGATGATGCTTTGTTTTGTCTTTTGAAACTTTTTTTTTTGTGTGCCTGTGCCTCTTTCGTTTTCCTTCTGTTTTAATAAGCACCATTTCGTGTAGAGTTACCAAGACCACTCTGCAGCTCACATCGTCAAACAGACCACCCCCACGTATTACAGTATTTCCTCCACACATACACACACAAACATAAACACACACGCACAGAAGAAAAATAAGGCGGAATGGGGACCTGCTGCGCAACTATCGAACAGTCCGAGGTGGGGGTGATGGAGACCTGCGGGAAGTTCGCCGGGACGGCCTCGCCGGGCTTCCATTTCCTGGGCTGCTTCTGGAACTCCATCGTGGCGCGCATCTCCATACGCCTGCAGGAGCTCCAGATGAACGTGGAGTCGAAGACCAAGGATAACGTCTTCGTCTTCGTCTCCCTCACGCTGCAGGTTCAGGTGATTCCTGAACGGGTTGAGGAAATGCACTACCGCGCACTCAACCCCTATACGATTTTAAAGGATAACGTCTGCAACTCCATTAGGGCAAAAATTCCCTTGTACAAGCTGGAGGCTCTTTACATTGAGCGGGGTACGATCTCGCAGCAGATTAAGTCTGAGGTCGACGTGCGGATGGAGACCTACGGGATGGAGATTGTCTCGGTGTTGATTTCGGATATCAATCCTGGAAATCGGATAACGGGGACGATGAATGAGATTCAGCGTTTGCAAAGGCTGCGAGTTGCCGCCGTCGATGAGGCAGAAGCGAAGAAGCTTCAGCGCGTGCGAGCAGCTGAGGCTAAATGCGATGCGCGGCAGCTCGCCGGTGAGGGTCTGGCGGAGCAACGAAAGGCGATCGTGGCGGGGTTGATGGAGTCGGTGAACTCCGTGCATGGCGATATTTCCGAGCTTTCCACAATGGATGCTACGAATATGTTGATCATGAATCAATACTACGACACGTTGCAGAATATTGTGGGGAATTCAAAATCCAGCCTGATGATGGTGGAGGCGACCGGGGGGCTTGAGAAGGCGATTATGCAACTTAAAAAAGGAGCTGTAAAGTTGATGAAATGAAGAAAAGATGCAAATCTTTGAGAGTTTATAGATTAGCAAGTCATTTTTTGAATTCCATTTTCCCTTTTTTTTTATATGCTTGTTCCATTTATTCTTTGCTTTTTAGTACTCAAACATCAGGTACTAGTTGAATTCGATATTATTTATGCTGAATATTTTATTTCAATTTTCCAATATTTAGTTATTCGATTATGATCATCTTTTAGTGACTAAAGGATCACAAACCCGCTCTCGAAAATGGGAATCTCAAAATATGACTCTCATCCGGGGTGCTCTATTTTTTTCTTTTGCGCATGTTACTTACTCTTTTCATGAAAATTTATCTTTTTTGAAATTCCCTCTTTCATATTCAGCATTACTCAAACTCACTTCTGGGAAAAGTCCTTTTTTCGTTCATTGATTTTGTTGGCTTAATATATATACATATATAATGTCGCTAGACTGTTTGTGAGGAAGAGGAGGGGAAGAGTGTAAGTCTGGGGCCCGCATCTCATTGAGGCATGATTGTTAGGAAACACTCACGCTCGCGTCAGTCTAGACTTTTTCCGTAATAATTTACCACTGGCTTCGACACAGACCCCAATCGGCGACAATTCATTGGATTTTGTCGTTAGTTAGCAAAAGGAATTGCTTTCGTAAATACACGAAAAGATGAATTTTTCAAAGGACACAGGGTGGGCGGACAGAAAGAAATCTCCTCCCTTCTCTATTCATTCGAATAAAATGCACAAGAGAGGGAGGAGACCATTTAAAATACACCCAAAGGTTATTTCCTATTAAAAGTGCCTCACACCGTCAAAAAGCTCATCATCACCATTCTCATTGTGGCATGGTTTTACCTTCTTTCTAAATCAGTATCGCCAATGTGAATATAAACTGTCTGCATACACACAACGTAAACATGCATAATGTGTATAATTTCTCAATAAGGGTGAAAAACTCGTATTCAAAAGTTTTTTTTTGTATGCTATCCATCTATATATATATATATATATATATATAATATTATTACTGCACTTACCCTTCTCTCTTCTTTTCCTTTCTTGCTAAAATCTCATGTTCACTTCCAGAGTGCTTACAAGGTCCGTACCATTCTAGCTTCACTGGGAGAAACACAAACACGAAAAGGCTAATTCTTTCCTAAGCGATAAATCGGCCTATCCCCTCTCGCTTATATAATCTCCCAAGACCCCATCTTCCCCCCCCCCCTCCCCTCTGTTGTATGACATTGTTACTGTTACAATTATCGTAGCCACCTTTTCCTTTGCTTTCACCGCCTTTCCACAGCGTCACACAGGCCCCGGATGTCCAACGTGGAGGGCTGTTGCTGCTGCTTCTGCGCGCGCACGGCCTCGTTTGGGGTGGTGGAGCGCTGCGGGAAGTTCGACCGGCTGGCCGAGCCCGGCTGCCACTGTCTGCTGCCCTGCTTCGACGTGATGCGGGGCTGCGTGCCGCTCGGGCTCAACAACACCGTCGTCAACGTGACCACAAAGACCCGCGATAACGCCGTCGTGCACGTCGAGGTCTGCATCCACTACCGCGTGGTCGAGGAAAAGATCTCGCTCGCCTTCTATCGCCTGACCGATCCGTCGGAGCAGATCAGCAGCTTCGCCGGCAGCATCGTCCGCGGCGAGGTGCCCAAGTACACCCTGGACGAGGTCTTTTTGATGTCCGATGAGATCAAAAAAGTGATCGATATCGAGCTCTCCGACCGTCTGCACGACTACGGGTATGTCTTGGAGGGGACTCTCCTCACAAAGATTGACCCGAGCCCCGAGGTGAAGGAGGCGATCTCGCGGACGCAGCTCAACGCGTATCTTCGCATGGCCGCCGAGCATAACGCCGAGCTCCAAAGGATTCTTACCCTCAAAGAGGCCGAGGCGAGCTATGAGGAAATGCGGCTCTCCGGCGTCGGCCTCGCGAAGGAGCGAAAGGCCATCATGAAGGGCCTGCAGGCGAGTATCGAGCAATTCGTGAACGCGGTTCCCGGGATGGACGCGAAGGGGGTGATGAATCTGTTGCTTTTGAATCAATATTTCGATTCGATGAAGGAGATGGGGAATAATGCGAATAATCGGGTGGTGTTGGTGCCCGGGAGCGCGGGCCCTTCGTCGGGAATACTAACCGATGTGTTGACTTCGCAATTGGCTTCAAATGAAATGCAGTAATATTATCTACCATCACTGCTACCTTACTCTGTTTCTTTTTTTCTCGGAATATCAGTCTTTCTCTCATTTTTTATTTCCTACTCTTACCTTGGGGGTATTCATGCATCCTGCAAAGAATTGTGAATGAAAAAAAATAACTATTTTTTTACTGGTCTCGAATTCCTTTATTAACGAATAAAGTGCATTGATAGACGCAGTTGCTAGCATAGTTTGCAAGAGGCGTGTGAGAAAATTAGAGTGTGGGGGGTATATAGAATCCCTTTCTCTGCTTTTTTTTTAAAGATACATTTTTTTCCTATAGTGGTATATAGTGGAAATTGATTGATTGCTATCGTCCTTTTTCCCCTTTTTTTAATGCTCATGGTAAATACGTAGTCGAAAGACTAAGATTGCTTTTTTTTTCCATGCTTTTTGTGATACATGTTACTTATTGAAACAATACGAATACGATCATATAGGTTTTATTCCCTCTTCAATATTGCAGATTCGACAACATTTTTTCCCATATGCTATATTCTCTTTCATTTCATCGTGAGAGTCACGGGTCTTGAATAGATAATTTGAATAGGATAGAAAACATCTCCTCCATTATCGATATATTTATCTCTCTCTCTCTCTCTCTCTATATATATATATATATATATCGTTTACGGGAGACTCTGTGGTTATGCTTTTTTTTTTGCTATATGAGCTGCACGTTTGATTGTAGACAGCAAGGAAACAATTCGTAATATGAAACATATGAAGTTAGAGGTGTCGTTGTCCCACAGCAGTGATGCCCTCACCGAAGCCTAAAAACTTCTTTTGGAGGTGCTCAAATCAACTAAGCAACACCGTGTTACGAATTCAACAGTAGCTAATTTATCAGTTTAAAATATTAACCAATACTGTGAATAAAGAGTTTGAAGACAACAGCTTACAGACCATCATCAAGTTCGAGTTGGATAGGGTTTAATTGGGCCACCATGTGGCACTTGTTATATAGTATAGTGCAGCCAGTTGCTTTGTTATTTCAAGTGATAAAAACATTATATATAGCATTGAGGCTCAAACTCGAAAAATTATGTTGAAATGATTTTCTTTTATATTATATTATTTTATTTTTTTATGGTTATGGCATGAAGTCTATACTTCATACCATTCAAATACTTGTCCTCTTGATATATTTTTCCAGATGGGTTCCTGTAGGTGTTAATGCTCTGTGTTGAATGTGGAAAATGTCCTCCTCTTTACCTCTTCTCATTTTTTCCCTAACTCTATAGTACTCTCTTTCATTTTCATTGAGAGCATCCTCCTTTTTTCACTTTCTCAATAAAAGCACAACTCACGAATAAAAACACATAGATTTATTTATTTATTATTCCTATATTTCACCCATTATTTTGTTTTATAGATAGATTCAAATACATTTGGCATATTTGTGTGTTTGTTTAAACACATATTTATTGTCTTATTTCTTTCCATTTCACATTTCATAGATTGATAAAGGGCGCCGCCAAGTGTTGAGTGTCGTGTATAGGAAAAAGGAAGTGAAAATTTGAACACGTTAGTGCGATGAGTCGTCAACGCAGGGCAGTTTCTTTTTCTCCCGAAACTCTTTCCCATCATAACTATTCACTGGAAACCCCAAGTAAAATAGAGAGCGATCCGGATGTCATTCATAGAATTCCAGATGCACTTTTATGGGGTGCGCGAAAGAGGCTTGGTCAAGATGCGCCGCACCTGGTAAGGGATTCCTCCGAAGAGAGAGCCTCTACAGTGGGTGAGGCCGAGAAGATATTAATACGACGAGAATATCATTTTTGCAGCGGTAGGAGAAAGAGGGAAGACAACTTATCTCATTTGGAAAATATCAAGAGCCATGCGAAAACACGCGACCGCTATTATTACTATTCCCCTTCCTCTGCAAAAGGCAGGCGTCAGGGCCATGCGGAGGAAGGGATTTCCTTTAATACCGCCTTAAAAGCAGATTCTAAGGCCACTATCGAAACTTTGACGGGCATTACTAGTGGTAATAGTAACAATTGCGAGCTTTCGAATACCGAAAGGACTGCCTTTTCAACGCCTTTTCACGCCTTTTCACATCACGCCCAGCGAGCTGACACGCTTTTAGAGTCCTGCGTCTCCTATCATGGGGCGACCGCCGGGGAGCTTTCCTCGACCTCCCCCGCAGGACTTACCTCAGGTGCCTGGAAAAAGAACAAGCAACTTCTTCCGTATCATCCACGCCAATATCATTCGACAGGGCTCTCGGCTTCACTTTCGCCCTCCCGCGCTGCGTGTTCGTCATCGATAGAGATGGACGAGAGAATTCCCTCCAGGTTCTTATTACCCTCATCATCGCCAATGATAGTATTGCATCCTTCAGACAGGCGCCCTGTGGAGTTGTCTTTCGCAGATGCTACCCCGGCGAAAGCTGCGGGAGAGGGAATCGCGACCTCGGCACCTTCTAGAATACCCTCCTCCATGGTATTATCGACGTCTTCCTCCTCGTCGTCGTCATCGTCGTCGTTGGCTTTGTCAACAGCGAGAGAGAGGGGGCGAATTCAGGGTACGGCTCAGGGGGAAGGGTCGGTGTGGCCGGTTGAGCGCGCGCTATTTACTGATCCTGCAGATTTTGAGAATGATGAGATCGTCATCGAGCTTAGCTGTGAGGATAGTATAAACGGCGACGCCGAAGAGGCGGAAAAGGAAACGGAGGAGGAATGCGTTGGGTGTCTCGAGGGAAACCACTCGGAGAAGGGTTTTGTGCGGAAAACGGATAACGAACCCCTCCCAAGCTTGGAGGAGGTACGTCTTCGGTATGCTTCGCGACTTACCGAGGCAGAGAGCAGAAATGAGGAGTTGCTTTCTTTTCTAGCATGGTCAGAGCGGCAGGAGGCGATGAAAAAACGCACGCTTTACTCGTTCTGGGATCATATTCACCCTTCAGATTCAACGAATGACGAGATGATAATAGAGAAATGTATGACCAAAAGGGTTCATCGTGCATCCTTTCCTTCATTGGATTCATCCTCACGTGAGTCTAGGACTGGGGCTTATCGCGATATTTATCTCTACGCTTACGCCCTAAGTGATTTTACACATCTGTACGAAAGAAAGGAAGGGGAGAAATGTGGAGCAGTATCCCGCGATGAAGTTAACTCTGAAGAATTCACCCCAGTGGTTTACATCGCTTCTCCTGTTAAGAAAACAATGAAAGGTACTACAACCCTCAACTCAAATGCAATCGGCGCGAGGTCTTTAGCACCGCAATCCTCACCTGCGCGTTTTATCGAGTGGATCTCGCAGCATGTTGATCTCTACAGCGACTTAGTTTTCCCACCTGAACTACCACGAATGCCCTCCGATAAGCTTTCAGAGGGCGAGCGAATCGTGAAAGAGGGGATTTACTGATACCAACGGCAAAGGCTGAGGAATCGAGGAAAGATAGATACTGGACACTGACAGGAAACGCTTCGCATTTGAACAGTTTTTCTTTTGCGATCTTTACCACTAGTGTGAAGAATGCAGCTTTGAGTAAGGTGGAGGAAGAGCGCTATGGTGCATTACGAATCAGTCCGAAGTGGAGCACACGCGTGATTTTCTTTTTTCCGTTTTTATTATGATGCAACCCACTCTTTGATAACGGGCTCATTTATTTTTACTGATACTTCTTCTTTCTTGCATTATACCAGCCTGTTTGGCCTTTTCATCACTGTATTTCCTTACTTTCATTACTATTTTTTTTTTTTTGAGAAGTTAGGAATAAGAATGATGAACGGAAAGTAGCATGTATCGTCGTCTCTTACTAGAAAATTTTTCTATTAATGTGGTTTTCTATACATTTCGTGATCGATTTGCAGAATAAGGAAGCGAGGAAAATCCTAGTTTCACTATACTTCAGCAATAATAATTATTATTTGTGATTATTTGTACTTTTCATACTCTATCTTCTTGTTCTCTAGCGATTCACGAATTTAAATTTGTGTGTGAAGAGTGGGGGAAAGGGGGTACATTACCAGTTGCAGTTCTTTCCTGTTATTTCTAAAGACAAACCGATCTCTGCGGTAGAATCCACTGCAAGCGTGCAATCGCTAGGGAGGTGACCAATCCGATACATCTATCGACATCCCTCTTTCTCCTTTATTTCCCTATTGATATAGCTATCGATCTAAATATTGACACAGGTGTGTGTGTGTGTGTGTGTGTGTGTGTGTGTGTGTGTGTGTGTTACAATTTCGACCCCCCAAACACACGTCCCGTGTAGATGCTCGGGCGCCGTGTATTCGCCAGCGCACCACTCCCGCGCCGCCTGTACGCCAGGCTGCATATCCAGTCCAGCGCGCAGGCCGCGCGTCGGTTGCCCTCCCTTGCCCCGCTAGTCGCCCTGGAGGCGAAGAACACGACGCTGTTTTGCTCCTTTCTCGCCCTTAACGCGCTCTGCCGGAGCAGCGCCAGGCTGGGCGGGGAGGAGGGGAGGGGAAGCCTGTCCGGAGGCCTCATCGGGGCTGAGGCCGCGCAGGCCTGCACGCCGTGGTCACTCGGAACGATCCGCGGTTCTTTTCAGCCCTTTGCGTTGGCTTTTAGCTTCTCACCATGCTGGTGCTCCTTTACGATTCTAACAAAAATGATACCTCTGTCGAGGCTTCCACGCGCATGAATAGAACCATATTTATCGCAAAAGAGGACAATCGGAGGAGGCGTAAGAGATAGAGACGAGGCATGATATCCTTTCCATTTTTGAGGTGGCTCCTACGTTAGACTTATTATCGACAACCCGCTACTGGAAATCAAGGGCCTGAATAAAGTGGAGTTGCAGTTTAAAGACGCATCCTCAGTCAAACTGGTAACACCACTTTACACAAATACTTTACTACACGCAACGAATGAAACCTTTGGGTTTGGATGACTGGATAGGTGCTTTTTCTTGAATATTCACATTTTTTTCTCTAAACATTTGACAGGGGAATGACTATTTCATAATACTTTCCAAGACGAAGGGGAGAGGTAAAGATTGAACGGGTGGATTTGAATTTCTGATGGTTTTGATCTAGATTTCGGAAATTTTCTCGTTCACATATCGGAGCAAATTTGGAAGGGGTAAAAGGATGTAATAGCTCACATTTTTCATAAAAAGATGAAACACAAGTAGGACTTCGAATTTAATATTGCCGCTTCTATGTTTTTCGATCTGTCCTTAGCAGAAATCTTAAAATGAAAAGATCGAAAATTTGATGATTTGCCCTTTTACTTTGATCGACTGATAGAATATACGGATATGTGATCTTTGTCATCACGAATTCGTAGTCTTATTGGTGGTTTAGTATTTCAGATTGTGCTTTCTCCTCTTTTTTTCCTCCTCGCCGATATAGAGTTTATACATCACTTATACTAGTACTATTACTGATAGTTATTATTACTACAACCTAGTCTACAAAAGAATTAAATTAGTCGAAGCTCAATAGTTCTAAAAGACTAAGCATCAACCCTGCAGCGGCGAAAAGTCTCAGAAAGGGAGAAGGGAAGGAAGTTAACCCATAATTGCCCCACTTACTCATTTTTGTTGCATTTATTATTAGAGAAATTAGGTACATGAAAAGAGACAGTCTTTCTTACACCAGCACGGAGCCTAATGTTCCAGACGAAAATTTGAATGTCATAAACCCCTTAACATCTCATCAAATTCCCGGAGTTGCAGAGCCCCGTATTGATTATCTTAAAAAAACGACGTTTGAATACATTTTTTGCGCGGCCGTAGTTTTGTATGTTACCTTTGGAGTAGTCTTTCTCGAAATTGCGCGGCTGAGTAAACGGTACCACGAGCTATTGAAATCGAACCTAAACCCGCCTTGGATTCCTTTTTCCTGGCTGAACAGCAATGGAGTAGACGTAACGGATGGGCAGTGGTATTATATCATTTCCTTCCTACCGTTTGCTCTGCCGATCATGGCGCTGTTTCTTTTTTTCTCCCGTCAACAACGCCGTAAGGGTCGCGCTGTGTTAAACTCACAGGATTCCCCCAACACTATTCCGTATAGTATTCGTCCTAAGGGCTCGGCCAAACCTCAGGCCGGTACACCTTTCGTAGAAGCGAAGAGCATGAGTCTGCCAACTCTGTGGACAAACGCGGGTGGGGGAGAGGGAGAAGGTTCTTCTTCCCGCCATCAACCTAGTTCTCCTGAGGATGTGGATGGCTTAGCCTTCGGTTCTAGTGATCCCTGCCACACCAAATCGACCTCTGAGGTCGTTTACGCTCGCCGTGACCTAACGAATACTCATATTTTGCACTTCCTCTTCGGTTTGTTCATCGCGCTTGGCGTTACGGGAACTGACTCCCTGTTCGGGTTTGCCTTCATTGTTGCAAACTATTACGCCATTAGGGTGCTCTATAGATGCTGCAGCTTCCGTGTTTCCATGGCGGTGATGTGGTTCACCCAGATTGCAATTCTCTTCTTGCATTACTTCGTGGGAAGGTATCGTTTTAGCTGGTTTGGTTTGGGTTTCCTAGATGACCCCTGGCGACCCTTATTTCGTTGGACGATAGTCTATAACATGTCAATACTGCGCATGATTTCGTTCAACATGGATTTGCATGAGGCAATGGATCCGCAGGACAGCACTGCCCGGCGTGAGCAGGTTATTCAAAAGCACGAGAGCACCTGCGTAGAGTGTGCAGTCATACGTGATAAAGGTGGATACCACCCGCAAAGCGTCTTAATCGAAAAGATACGATGCTTTAGGTGCCGAACCGACTGCCCTCGCTTGTTGTCAGAGTATAACTTGCTAAGCTACCTTGCTTATATCTTTTACCCCCCACTCTACCTCACGGGCCCGATGCTTTCGTTCAACGCGTACACTTCCTATCTTCACCACGCGACGCGGGGCATTGTCGGGAGGTCGGTTTGGCGTTATGCCCTTCGCTGTGCAGGCAGCGGCGCGCTGCTTTCCTTTGTCATGCACTACGCACACATGGTCGCGCTTTTGGATTTATACCGAAAAAGCCCCTATCATGATCCCTTGCAATCGCCCGATCCGCATGACATTTCCTCAATTCAACTCACTCAAACGCAGCGATTGATCCTCTTCTACTCTCTTCTCGGATTCCTATGGCTAAAGTTTGACTTCGTCTGGAAGCTTGCTCGCCTCATCGCACTTTTCGATGGCGTTGAGCCGCCGGAGGATATGCGGCGCTGCTTTTCCAATACGGTAAGCATTCAGAGTTTTTGGCGGGACTGGCATGCATCTTTTAATATGTGGATTGTGCGCTATATGTACATTCCGATAGGAGGTAAGAAGAACAAAATTTTCGCCATCTTTGTCATCTTCTTTTTTATTGCCATCTGGCATGATCTTGATCTAAGGCTGTTTTTGTGGGCAGGGCTCACGTGCGTTTTCTTTGTTCCTGAGATCCTCATCACGTCGTTTTTTTTCACAACTAAAAACAAATTTATCCGGCGTATGAGGCAGCGACCGCTGGCGTGGCGATGGGTGCGTATTATCGGTGCTCAGTTTGGCATAATGGAGCTTATTCTTATAAATCTTACAGGGTTCACGCTAGGAGCGGTCGCCCCAACACGTGAGATACATGGTTTTTTCATAAAAACCTCCTGGGGGTGTATAATTTCCACATTATTCTTAACGCTTTGTGCCGCAAACGTCGCGGTGCAGGATCGAGATCAACAAGCTTATGAGGAGCGTGTATTACGAATCAAATATCATCTAAAACCTAAGTAAAGCTAACCACTTACAGACGGAATAAATAATACATACTCTAAATGCATACCGTACGTCCCTGCTAATATTGCTGCATAGGTACGCCTTTTTTCCTTTGCACTTTTCACATTGGAGACGAAAAAAATGCGATTTCGAGAGGTCGGACTCTGAGAAGCTCCTTTGATTATTTCTGTAAATGTTGAACCCATGATAAGTTCTAACATTTTTTCAGTACAGACAAAAAAGAAACTGGACGAATCAAATGTGGAAAGAGAAGCTGAAAGAAGATCCTTCCTTCAGTAAAGATGCAATTTGAATTAAAAGTTATTTAGAATTATTTTCCACACTCTTTCCGCTTTCGTCTCTTTTCTTTTTTTTCGCCAGGTTCCATACATCATTACCACACGCGGAGTCAGTCTACTTTTTCAAAGCTATAAACAAACAAAAGGGGTGGGGAGGAGATGAAATTTATTCCTAAGTGTCCAACTTATCCCATTCAAAAGTATCATGCAGTCGACTGGGCTGTTTTTTGTGTCCTGGCTATTACCCTTTATCTCACGGATCACTTTGCCATACCGCACTGCCGCACTTTTGAGTGGACCGATCCGACGATTAACCAGCCTAAGAGAGGGGATACCTTTCCCTCGTACACCATCACTCTGTTAATTTTTATCACGCCATTTTTTTACATCTTATTTGTAAAATTCGCCGTCAAACCGCTCCGTAGCGTCCTCGGGGAGCCCATGTCGTTCTACTCCTCGCGGGAACCCAAGAAAATCTACGAAGGGCCTCTAAAGGACTTCACCATGAACCCGCTGGTGTCCGGGGAGACTCTCCACCAGCCGAACCGACTGATGCTCACGTCTGAGGGCCCGATCTACCCCTGGATCCGGGCCCACCTCTGGTCCTCCCTCATGACGCTCTTTGTGGTGGACCTCCTTAAGTTATACGCGGGGCGGCTCCGGCCGGACTTCTTGTCCCGACTTGAGGAGGCTGGCTACACGGCGAACGCCGGGCTGCCCGACCCACGCACGGACGTTCACTTCTACTGCAGCCTCATGCACACGATCCCCGAGCTGCGCGAAGGCCGGCTCTCCTTCCCGTCCGGCCACAGCGCGTCCTACTTCGCGGTCTGCACCGTCCTCATGCTCTTCCTCTTGGCGCACCTTCGGCCGTTCGCGCGGCAGGGCAGCTTCGTCCGCCTCCTCCTCGCCCTCTCCCCGCTCTCCCTCGCCGCCATCTGCGCGGTGAGCCGGACGCGGGACCACAAGCACCACTTCTCCGACATCGCCGTCGGCTCGGGGCTCGGGGCGGGCGCGGGGGTCCTCGCCTTCCACGCCGCCTTCCGCTCTGCCGGTGGGCCGCTGACCGTCTACCTCGCCCGGAGCGAAGTCGACGTGGAGTACCTCCGGCGCTACCGCGCGAGCCTCTTCGGCGGCGCGCGGAGCAGCCTCGGGGGCGCGAACTACCAGGCCACCGCGCACCGGCCCGACGGCGTGGAGGCGGACGACGGCCACACCGCCATCGTCTGCACGACCAGCGAGCCCGAGGCCTACGGCGGCCCCACGCCCGCGGCGCCCGGGATGCTGGTCACCGAGTCCGAGCTCAACGAGGACCCGAACGCGGTATCCTGGCTGTAGCGGGGAAAAAGGGGCGCAGATCCCCCTCCCCCGTGCCGCTCCGTCTGGGCGTGGCGGAAGTGAGCCCGAGAATACCGTGCCGTGGCTCCGCGTCGTAGCGACCACCCCCCGCTTTAGCACTCTCCCAATAACGTGTAACGGATTGGAGGGGGGAGTAGAACCGTTCTGTTGCACGGCAATTATAACATGAAATTTTATCTATGCCCACATTTATATACAAATATGCGGTTGAGGTTCGGCTAGATATGGTTTACTTTGTAGAGTTCATTTTTAGGACCTTAGCCATAGATTCTTTATATTGAGACTGGATAGGTGCTGAGCGTCGCCTCGTTTTTTGTGTGCTATTTTTTTTTTTTTGCTCTTCAAGTTGGATGAACCCAATGATGAAAAAAACGGGGAAAATTCTTGGTCAATAGACCTTTATCGCTGTCATTTTCATTCATTGTGAATCTTTGATAATAGAAATGCGTTCTCTAGTACGTAGCTGCAATGCATACTGGACTACTACCTGTCATTTGCATTTCCTGTTCCTTTGAAATATTGTTTAAGGGAAGAGCGGTGATATGCAGACGATCCTCAGCATCGCACTCTTTTTTTTATCATTTTTTGTTTAAGCAGAGTAACCTATAACTCCCCTGTGGAAAATTTATACGGTAAGAATAGGGAATGTGCTCCCAACTATACTATTTGAAAATGTTGAAATATAAGAATTTATTGGTATTTAAAACTACAATGAAAAAAAAAGATATGTTGGTGTCAGATAATTCCTAGGAATCTTCTTTAGTCGTGCTTCTTATATTTTAAGTTTTTTCTTTTTGTTTTCTCAATTGTGTCTTTTTTCGTTTTTGAAAATAAACGTTTTTATTAAAGAAAACGCGAACAGCGTCTTTTCATCACCTTCTAGTGAGTATCGACACGTTTTTTACCTGACAGAATCCTTGGTTGACACGTTTGGTCACCGTAATTACCCACTGCTTCGTTCGTGAAAGGATTTGATTTTTTTTCTCATATCTTTTGACGTTTTTTTGTCCTTTTCCTCCATATATACAAGAAGAACGAAATGTTCGGGCGCCGTGTGTTCGCCAGCGCACCACTCCCGCGCCGCCTGTACGCCAGGCTGCATATCCAGTCCAGCGCGCAGGCCGCGCGTCGGTTGCCCTCCCTTGCCCCGCTAGTCGCCCTGGAGGCGAAGAACACGACGCTGTTTTGCGCCTTTCTCGCCAGTACTCTCGATGGCGTGATCAGATCAGGCGCGTCTCCCTCCCTCGCAAAGATGGATGAGCTCTTTGCTTCCTGGGCTCCGCTAGCGAACACCACCGCGTTGGCTTTTATGCAAATGAGTGGGAAGGGTTTAGTGAGTTGGTGCATGCCATTAACCAATCTTTCCTTTGGATTTGAGAGCACGGAAAGGTGGAAATGACGCAGTTTTTACCTCTTTCCCTGCAGGTGCTGTTAGAGGCCTTTGATAAAGTTTTTGGCGTGTGTGAATGGGCGGAGAAAGATTTAACGCCGTTTGTCCGTAGGTGGGTGTTTACGACAAGTGATCTAACAGGCCCAAACTCACTGGTTTTGTTACCCCTTGCGTGTGTAGAGGAGGGAGGGAGGGAGGGAGGGAGGATGCTATGCCATAACATACAGAGAGCAAAATTCGTAAAACTTTGCACATTTTTACATCGCCAAATCATTGCAACTGTAAGAATACAGTATATATATATATAACCCTGGTAGTTGTGCATGGTAGTCTTTGCAACAGTGAAAACTTGTTATTTGGGAATGAAAAGAGTCATCTAGGAAAATGAATAATAAAAAGTGTCGTCTTCACATAAAAAAATAGCGAATCCAGAAATTGAAGGATACTCCCTCTCCACATGCAAAGAGTATTGAAAAAGGAGAAGTAGCGAATTTTAAAAATGAGTAGGGGCATCTTCTTGCATTTATTTGTAGACATCTATTAGCGAAGGTGTAAAAAAGGTAATCGTGCATGACAATCAAAATAACACGGGATCAAGTATTCTCTTTCTTACCCTTCCTATATATATATATATATATATATATATATACAATATTGCAACCTACACCACATCAAATAGAAGATATATAGATTGACTTTATAAAACGCACACTGTATACATCTCTCTATATATCTGTATATATAGATACATCTGTCCATATATTCATGTTCCGACGCATGCTTTCCAACACCCGAAAGCCCATTGGTCGCCTTGCCGCCGCCACGCCCGTGCGAGCCCACGGCCACTCCCACAGCCACGGCCACACCCACAGCCACGGCCGCATCGAGCCCGAAATTGTCGGCCGCAGCCACCGCCAGTGCCAAATCGCAACGGCCGTTGGCGGAGCTACGAACGTCTTCTTTTGCACCACGAAGATTTGGCTGGGCTCCTCCGGCGGCTCCGTCGCCCTCGTCGCGGACGGCTTCCACGCCCTGACGGACATCCTCGCCGATGTCGTCTCCTTCTCGACGCTTACCCTCTCGCGGAAGAAGCTGCCGCGGTGCCGTTTTCCCTTTGGGATCGGCCGGCTGGAGACGAGTGGGGCGATTTTCGTCTCCGGGATCCTGCTCCTCGGCGGCTTTACGCTGCTCGTGCAGTCCCTCTCGAGCTGCGCGGGCGACTTGCGGAGCCTGGCGGGGTCGATGATCCCGGGGGAGGGGGGCACGGTGATGCACCTCGTGAACGCGCTGACCACCGCCGTCGGGAGCGTTCTGTTCTTTGGCCACGGTGGCGGCGGCGCGCACGCGGCGGCGGGGGCATCCCCCACGGAACCGCCGTTCACCGCGGCCGCCGACGCCCATCAAGATCATCCTCATCATCCGGCCTCCTCTCCCCACGATCACGGCCATAAACACAGCCACTTTGAGCTCACGCAGTACGACGAGAGGACGGGCGAGGCGATAGTGATGTGGGCGATGGTCCTGCTGGCCGCCTCCTCCGTGGTGTGCAAGGAGATGCTCTTCCGGTGGTCAAAGCGTGTCGGCGAGAGGGCGGGGTCGCGTGTGGTGGTGGCAAACGCCTATCACCACCGCGCGGACGCGTGGAGCGGTGGCGTAGCGTTGGTCGGTGTCTGCGGGCAGATGATGGGGATCCCCGGGGTGGACGGCGTTTCTGGCCTCGTCGTCTCCATTTCGGTGTGTAAAATGGGGTATGGGCTGCTGCGCGATTCCATTCTAGAGTTTTTTGACCATCAAAGAGCCGAGGATGTCGCGCGCGTACGTAAGCAGCTGATGAAGTTCTACGTCTTTTTGGAGGAAGAGGGGAAAATGCGATTGGAGATCAGCGAGTCGGATGCGGAGGAAGGGAAGGATCTTGCGCAGGGCAAACTCCCTTCCCATGGGGCTGAGAGTACGGCGAAATCGGAATCCCCGTCCGCGCGCATTGCCACCAACTCCGTCTCCTCACAGTGGAACCCTGAGATGAACAAGATGCGTTTTGTAAACGTGTTTTTAACTCGTCACGGTCGCTTCTACGTCGTGCATATGAAAGTTTTGCTGCGGGATGATTTCACCGCGCTCCAGCTCCAGACGGCTCTCTCGAAGCTGAATGCATATCTCTCGCAAAGTCTCTCAATTCAGGATGTCTTTGCTTCGGTGCAAGTATGCAGTGATACGGCCATACCACGGAAAGAGTATATCAAGCTTCACAATCATGATACAAACGAAGAAGGAAAACATGCTGAAAAGAAGGATACGGAGGTCTATGTCGCCGCTCAAGGTGATCTTGTGAATCCAACACTGGAGGATTGTCTACATATACTTATCGATTTCCACGCGTTTCCTCATGGAATCCAGTACAACTGGAAAAAGCGTGAGATTTATGTTGTTGTCAAACGACACACTGATTGCTTGCGCGACGTGGAGTCTGTCGCGAAGATGTTCGGCTGTAAGCTTATCGAAAGCAATTTTCAAAAAAATTAATGAGGGTGAGAGCAGAACATCACCTCATAATTTCTAACAACAGCTGCATATGGAGAGGGGCGATGAGAAAAGAAATAAGATCATAGAGCATACATATATATTTATGTATTGGTGTGTGTGTGTGTATAAAAAGGACTGATGGTGATGTTTCGCCTATCATTGCCTTTTATTGTTAGCCGCTTACTAGTTTTGGGTTTCATTAACTTTATTATTCACAAATCTAAGATGCATTTGCGTGTATATAGGAAAGCAAACTAATCCATTTGCTTTAAGAGCCAAAGACGAACATCTGTATCGGAGCTTTTAGTAGCTGAGGAGAGAAAGCATTTATCTCTCGTGTTAGTCTATTTACCTAATAACAACTTGTGCCATTTATACACGTACCAGCACACGGAGCTCACAAGACTTCCATATTCATTGTTAGCACATCTTGTAGCTAATAGCTTTTGTAGGGATGAAAAGATCTTTGTTTTCCCTTTTTTCAATTGTGTTTTTTAATGGCGACACCATGCATCCATGTGTAATTTTTATATGCCAATTGTTACTATAAAATCATCATCATATTATTATCATTATTGCGTTTTCTTTATTTCGCGAATGATAACGTGACTTGCAAATGTAAGGCATTCGCCTAAGACAGTTCTATCTTTGTGTAACTATACCCCCTTGATCCCACACTACTGTGGGGTTTTCACCTTTCCTGTTGTTCCTTCTTTGTAGCATCACGAGTGTATCTTGAGATCCACACACGCGATGAGTGACGACTTCTTCGACTTCGATGACGAGTTCGGCGTGGACGACGGCCACTTCTTCGAGGACGTGGCCCACGACAACGAGGTTGGGGCGGACGAACTCGCGCGTTCCCGCCCCCTCGGCGAGGCCGGTGCGTGGCCTGACAACGGCAACGACGTGGGGTTAGGGCGGGGCGATGCGGATATCGACCGCGATCGCCCGCCCCTCATCGGGGATGTCCGGCAGTACCTACCGAACGTCGCCGCGGGGGCCTTCCCCGTGGTGGTCTCAGTCCTTGCCCAGGCCAGCCTCGGGGTGGGCGTGGACCTTCGCACGCTGAGCTGCGCGACACGCAACGTCGAGTACATCCCGAACAGCCGAAACGCATGCGCGACGATGCGGCTGCACGAGCCGAGCGCAGTTGTCCTCGTGCGGAATAGCGGCGCGCTCACCGTGGTCGGCGCGGCGGGCCTGAGCGAGGCCCGACAGGCTGCCGAGCTCGCCGCCCGCATCATCCGCAAGGCGATCGGCCTGCAGATCGACACCTTCCGCTTCCGCGTGTGCTCAATTATGGCCCGGTTTAACGCGTGCAGCCCTGTCCGGCTCGACGACCTCGCACACCACAGCCTGGATCCGCAGGAGAGCGTCGGGGTCGGCTCGGTCTCGTGTGTCTACGAGCCCGAACGGTTCAACGGGTGTGTTGTCCGCCTAGAGGGGACGTCGACGACGAACAAGTGGGTGGTAACAACAACGGTGTTCGTAACGGGAAAGATGAGCATGTTGGGCGCGCGTAGCATGGAAGAGCTCCGCTTCGCGTTTAATGCGATGATACCAATTCTGAGTAAGTATATAGGCAACACAGGGCCCATGGGCACGGCTACGTCGACTTAGAAAGCTCTATTTGGTTCCCCTGTAGGCCTACACGGAGGGTTGAAGTAGAAAAGCAATGCAATGATGTTAAGGTCCTTCAAGCGTATGGGAGACACAACCAAATAAAACGCAAGCAGAGGAAGGGGGGAGGGGGTGAATTTCAAAGATGATACACAAAATTATCGCATATACTGCTTCTTCCCCCCCCCCCCCCCCTCCCTTAACATAGAATTTATTATTATTAGTAATTTTTCTGCACAGACTAAGTAATTACAATAGAATAGACGTATAATACTCAGAGAAAGATACGTATCCCTTCAAAATGACCCATACAGATTGGAAAACTATCGCGGAAGAAGCTGACGCAGCGCTCGCAAGCCCTAGCATCGAAGGATGTCACAAAATTTTAATGAATGCCTATGAAAATGGAATGCGCCACCCACAGATTCTCTGGCGTTTGGGCCGCTCCTACTATGAAGTTGCCAAAGAGCTTTCTAACAAAAAGCTGTTGCCTTCTTACATGGAAAAGGGGTTGGCGTTGTGTCAGCAGTCTGTTCAAGAGGATCCAGATAACTTTGCGGCGTACAAGTGGCTCGGCATTCTCCTCGCCGAGCAGGATGTCGGTACCAAGAAAAAGATCGAGAATGCATATACAATCCGGGACTACTTTCTGAAGGCTTTAGAGTTAAACCCCAGGGATGCAAACTCACTCCATTGCATGGGCAAATGGTGTTGGTCAGTCCTGAAGATAAGTTGGGTGGAACAGAAGGCCGCTAAGCTGTTCTTCGGGGAGCCTCCGAAATCGAGTGCTGAGGAATGCTTGAAGTACCTGCTGTCCTCCGATGAGGCTGGGAATACGATGCATAACTCGGTGCTTATCGGCGATGTATATTATTTTATTAAAAATAAGGCGGAAGCTAAGATATGGTATCAGAAAGCGATAGATATGACTCCAACCAACATGTCGCAGATGAATCTTCACAAAGAAGCAGTGGCCAAGCTAGCAAAATGCTAGGGGTGGGGGGATTCTTTGTGAGTAAAAAAATATAATACCGAATAACTGCGTAAGGTGTGCTTATCCGCGCTGCGTATATTCGCTGTCGTCAAGATGTAGGATCCAACACACATGGGCGATACGGGTCAAGCCAAAGGCGAAATGGAAATGAATTTCCCCTTCTTCGCTTGTTGAAACCTCTGAATGATAGGAAGCGGAGGAATCTACTACTACGGGGATAAATATTCCGCGCGTAAAAATCCGGCTATTACTCCCTGGCGATACTAGATACCTTTTAACGGATTCGCTTTGCCAATCAACATACAAATATCATTTACAGTATGACAACATTCCTTTCTCGAAATCCGAATTCTACTTTTCCCCTGCTCACTAATCAAAATTAGTGAGCAGAAGGAATGTGTAAAAGTATAACAAGGGTGGATGGAGAGGGAGAACTCTTATGGTATGGAGCAAACATCCGCAACCCTTCTCCCCTTCTGTTAGAGGATCGATCATTTTTCTCACCCTTTCAACATTTTTTGATAATATTCACTCACTAATAAGGAAGCAAAGGAGGTGTGGGTGTTCAAATTGATCATTTTGTGTCTGTAGAACAACAAATTCCTTCAAGCCTCACAGATTTGCTTCGCACGGGTCTTTGAACTACGCTTTATTAGATCGCTTTTTAAAATTTTGATGTACACCTTTGGCAACAAAATTTTATCTGTTCAGGTGACTTATTACTTACAATTATCACTTTCTCCGGAATGTGAAGACGACAGGAAAAGAGCCCTTATGTGCATCAATCAGGAACAAGTACATTACTAAGCAGAATATCGTAAAGGGATCGAGGGAAACCTCTATCGCTAGTGCAAATATTAGCAATTATGTGTTTATTTATTGTCTTAGGAAATTGAACCCATTCCTCCCTACCACCCTTTGCTTATTTTGTCGCAATATTGTGTCTAACTTCACCGTTTCTATAGGAAGATTTACGTTGCAAGGTCTATTCAACGCCTCTTTACCCCCGATCGAAGGAAGATGGACACGATAAAAAGTGCAGAGCTCAACGCCCAAATTGTGACGGACTTGAATCTGAGAGACACCAAAGCCATGCTTAACGATCGAAATTGTGAACTATGCAGCGAATCGGGTGTTGATGTACGTATTGAGAATAAAGTGTTTCATGATGCAGAATCAACATGCGACGATACAAACGACAGTTTTTCGTTTACCAACAACGAGAATATGTCTTGCGGCAATGCTGGTCCCGATCCCGGCAATGGTGAATGCATGGGCGGCGCAAATACTGTGAAAGGGGGTGTGGGTTCACCTAAGAAAAAACACTGGGTGACGTGCGAGCTATGCGATTCTATCGTCACCTCCGATATGAGCCTGCACATTACGCAGGAGCACTCAGAGGTGTATAAGGCTCACGCTATCAGGATCGATGACGGGAAAGAACACCAATGGGCTTCTGCCTTTGGTGATTACGCGTGCGACGCCGTGAATTACATGAGTGCAGACAATTCCGCATTTCACTTCATGCAGAATGCCTGCGGTCAGTTCAACAGTATCGGTCTGGAGTGGTTTCACGTGTTCCCCTTCGGCAGCTACGTTACCATGGGGTGCTGGGATGGGGTGTCGGATGCTGATTTCGCGCTGGTCCCCATGTCTGGTTCGGAGACTATATCGGAACACAAGAAGGGGAGGGGCGTACAAAACGTGTTGTCGTGGGTAACGAGGAAGCTGCGTCGGATCGGGTTCAAATTTGACGAGCTGGAAGTAGTCTCGCATGCACGCGTTCCTATCATTAAGCGGAAGCGTGCAGTCCCAAAGGCTCGTGCGGCAAGTCTCCATGACGCGGACTACATCATTGAGTATGAATTTAAAAGCAACAAGGCACACCAAGCCTTTCTTGCGCGTACCGACGCAAGAATCAGAAGCTTCTATAAAGGAGTAAATATCACGAGAAAGGATGAGGAAAGGCTAGAGATCTACAAGTTTAAGAAAGGAACTGATGCGATAAAACTGTTCAGTCGGAAAGAGGTCTCTGGCATCACGAAACGTTGGAGCCGAAGCGGCAAGGTTCCGGAAATTTTCGAGATCGATTTCGACATCACTTTTAACGTGAAGGGATTGCGAAACAGTTGGTTTTTGCGTGAGTACTTCTCGCAGAACTTTCTTTTCCGTATTGGTTCTCTCTTCATCAAAGAGTGGAGCAAGCGGTGCGGGATCAACAATTCAAGGAAGGGGTATCTCACAAGCTACGCTGTTAGTGTGTTGTGGGTGTACTACCTCCTTTATTCTGGGCACGCCAGGTTTGTGGAACCTGAGACGGTTCCCGAATTCCCGACGATGTCTAAGCAGTTTCCACCCTACATTCCACTCTGGGAGCCCTGTGCGGAGGCGGATCATACAGAATACGCCAGTAAACTTGGAAGGCTCCTGTACGGTTTTTTTGAGTTCTACACGCGCTTCGACTGGGCACGAGGGGTGGTATCCCTTCGTAACGACCCCGGTGCGGCCCCCAAAATCCCCACGAAGGAGGATTTCGGCTGGACGGAATCCAAGGGAGTCGACTCGATCATTCACAGAAATCGGATCTTTTACCACCTTTGCATTGACGACCCCTACGAAGAGAACCTGAACCTGGGCCGCCACCTTTCCCCGATAAGGGCAGAGTGGGTGATCGGGCGGTTCCGGGCCGCTCACGCGCTCTGCCAGGAGCGCAACCACACTCTCCTTCTTACACCTCTCGAGATGTACGAGGAGGTCCTGCGGGTGGCGATGTACCGCCACCTCGTCAAAAACACCGCGAATGGCATGGATACCGTTGGCAACCTGCGTGCGGCGTTGAGGGCCACAGAAGGCGTGGCGCTCGCCACGTATGAGATCAACCACCGCCTGAGCGATTTATGGTACGACATCGATCAAATGGTCGAGGACCACACTAACCGGATCATGTACACCCCGAAGAACGCTCCCAAGGTGCCACCGAAGCATCCCCTGCAGAAGGCTGGCTCCAGAAGCCCTATTATTTGGGCCGCCCTCAGGGATGACCACATGGTACCGCCAAAGGGTTCCACCGCCAACAGCCGGGTTGTGTTTTTATTAAATTCCGATACTTACTCTGAGTTGGAAGAAACTCTCACGACTTGCCGGTACGGTCCTAATGAGGGTAAATCGATATTGGCTAATGACAAACAAGGCAAAGATTCTGACACAAAGGAAACAATGGCCCTGCTTCAGGATGACATAAAGCTGTGGATGACTCAGGCTTCTGAAGGTATTTCGCACGCGAAGCAACTTTTCGAAAGCCTGATGGCGCAGTTCAACCCATTGGCACCTGACGGAGAGAAAAATGCTCTCTGCGGTTACGAGCTCGTGAATCCATATAATGATCCACTTGTTCGCTTGCAGACCTTTTCCCTTGATACTTATGCCTTCCCCACGTATCATTCCCGGGAGCAAATGCTGGAACATTTACGTGCGGTCGCCCTCATACTGCAAAAGGACTCAATACAACGCAAAATTCAGCACATTATGAACAAAGAGATCATAAATGTGCCAAGTGAAGAATCAGAAAGAGGGAACGGGGAGGATCAGGAACGCATGCTAAAAGCGGTGGCTACTCTTATAGAAGCTGATTCGAACCACAAACTAAATCCCACGATTATTCGGTATATTCTATCTTCAAGCCTTTTCATTAGGCAGCCAACGGATTCACAATCCGGTTTGGGAAAGAATATAGAAGATAAGCCTTGGACAGTTACCCCACATCTCCTGAAACTTATTGGCCAATCTAAACAACATGATTACATTATTCGCGAGAAATAACCGCGAAAGGCTTTCAACTCTAAAGCGCCTCCCGACACCACCGAAACGGAGAAACTTCTTAAACTAAGCAAATAAAGAAATGACCTCGACTGTTCTCTTACTTCAGCAGGATGTGCATGATATACACGCACCAATAGTACCTCAGCCATGAGAGAGGAAGGAATGCTAGTGCTTCCTTGAAATGAATATTGACCCGAATGACGAAAACGCTTAAACAGGAATTAGGGCAACTACCGAAAAGTTATTGCAAAGAAGTGATACTCAAAAAGTAGTTGCCATTAATTCCTAGCTATTCGAGAGAACTTAGCTAAGCGTAGTAAAAATGCTTTTTTAAAAACAAAGTATTTCTTTTTTACCCCTTTATACCAGTCTCTAGGATTAAATAACGAGAAAAAATATGAAAGGTAAAACCTCAGCTCTGTTTGATTAAGTATTTTTATCTTATTTTCACATTTTTAGGATCTATTTTACTACCGATTTCTTTGATTATGTGTTTACAATGAAGCAAATGTTTATTATTATTATTAAATCTAGTTCAGATGCATTCTAAACTGCTATCTAATTACTATTAGCTATTTTTCTTACACCATCGCTTAGGCGTGGGATGAAAAAATGATTAAAATTCCTAACCATCAACCGATTTATTTTTTAGTAAAAAATTAAAATTGTAGTTTTCAGCAGCCTATCCCCCCTTCGCTTCTATGTGTGGTGACTATACAATAAGGATAGAGACAAGTGGAAGTTATACGCTTCGAATGTATTATTTTAATTTTCCGATGATGAAAGTATATTGGCATTTTACAATGATTAGATTAATACCAAGAAAGCTATGTTTGTGTCAATAAATTGTTAGGGCCTCCCTCATCTTTCCCTTCCCCCCGCATCTTTCCCCGAGTGTTTACAGCAAGAGTTTAAGAGTTCGTTTTACCGTCAGAGAAGAATTTTTTACTTTTTATACACATCTTTCTTTAGTCTTTGACTTTGCTTTCCCATTGTCTTTACTATATTATCCACATTCAATGTCTTCGCCGCTCCGTTCTGTCACAGCGCTGTTGGTGCTGCTGCTGGTCTTCGCGATCGGCGCGTCGGCGGAGCTCAGTGTCAGTGACCGGTTCGAAGAGATGTTCGAGGACTTCAAGCGGCTCCACCGCAAGGCCTACGCGAGCCTCGAGGAGGAGGCCCACCGCCTGGGCGTCTTCATCGCGAACGTCCGGCGGACGCACGAGCTTCGGCTCGCGAACCCGCACGCCGAGTTCTCCGCCAAACACAGCCGCTTCGCCGACCTCACGCGCGAGGAGTTCGCCGCGCGGTACCTCGGCTCCCGGCCGGGCCCGCGGACGACGCGGGGCGGCCTCGCCCGGGGNCCGCGCGCGCCCGCCCGCGGGACGCTGCCGGACGCCCTCGACTGGCGCGCGCACGGCGCGGTGACGCCGGTGAAGGACCAGAAGCAGTGCGGCTCCTGCTGGGCCTTCTCAACGATCGGCACGATCGAGGGCGCGTGGGCGGTCGCCGGGCACCCGCTCACCTCGCTGTCGGAACAGGAGCTGGTGAGCTGCGATGATAGCGACCAGGGCTGCAATGGGGGGATGATGGGGAACGCGATCAACTGGCTTCTCACCGCGCGCGACGGGAAGGTGTGGACGGAGGAGAGCTACCCCTACTCCTCCCGCGACGGGCTCACCGAGGAGTGCATGCAGGAGGGCGGGAAGGTCGGCGCGGTGATCACCGCCCTCGTCGAGGTCGAGCCCCACGAAGATGCGATCGCCGCGCAGCTGGTGAAGTCCGGCCCCGTCTCGGTCGCCGTGGACGCCTCGACGTGGCAGCTCTACATCGGCGGTGTCCTCAGCTCGTGCCAGTTGGGGGAGCTTAATCACGGGGTCCTAGCCGTCGGCTACAACGACACCGCGAACCCGCCGTACTGGATCATCAAAAACTCGTGGAGCAGCGCTTGGGGCGAGGACGGCTACATTCGCATCGAGAAGGGCAGCAACCAGTGCGGTGTGCAGGAGTACGCCGTCTCGGTCGAGGTGAAGGAGGGGGACGACGACAGCAGCAGCAGTGCCCCACCGTCACCGACACCGCCGCCGCCTCCAAAACCTGGGAAAAATGAGTTTGTCCTCAAGACTTGCTATAATAGCGGCTGTAACTTGTTGTGCTCTAACGAGTCCTTTCCTTTAGAAACCTGTGTTGATTTAACTAACAGCAGCTCTGTCATCTTCAAATGCACAAGCTCGGAGGTCGAGAAGACTCACTTTTCGAGTAAAAATTGCACCGGTGCCTCAAAAAGCGTCAAAGAACCCTTGAATAAGTGTTTGGAAAAGTTCTTCAGCTACAATGAAAACATTTGCCCTCCTTCCAACGCTGCCGCTAAGTAATATAGATACACAAACCACTTTTCAGATAAACGAATTCGATTTAAGGCCCCTTTGTGGGTATCCAATCCTTGTATATACAGAATGGATTTTGAATTCGGGGAGGAAAACATAACTATGCTTACAGATACATTTATATATATATATATATATATGGATGTATAATTTCGTTAAATATTACTATAGTATTTTCAGATGGGCAAAAAAATTCTTGCACAATGCGATTTTCACTAATGGATACAAGTATGAAGAGTATATTTTAGAAATTATAATGAACTCCGTATATAAATGAAAATTTTTTGCTTAAACGGAGAAAGATTATTTTCAATAGGAATAAATGTATTTAATATATTGCTTTACATATGAATGTCGTTAATAGTGTGCTCTGATACAACCTTTTCCTCTGTAAAGTGGTCCGCAAGGCATTATTCACTAGGGAGAAAAATGATTCCCTATATTTTTCCCTCTCTCTTGTAACGACATGGTTTTGTATCCAAAAGCGGAAGGAAATAGTAGTCATAATAAGTGCAGAATCAGCGCGAACATACATATTAGGAATGATGCATAGATATGACTTATGGGCTGGCGTAGAGGGATAAAAAGAGACGTCGTGAAGGATGAACTATAAAAAGGCGAGAAATTCTGACAGAATCTATATCTGGAGACGTTCAGGAATTCTTTTGTACCCTTCCTGAAACTAAGATGAATTACCATTAGGGAAAGATCGCATATCGTATAGTTTTATTTTGCTAACTTTTAGGAAATAGACAAGAAAACATCAGCAAGGGGAGACTCTACTTTTAGTAATCTGCTTGATCTCTACGGGGTGAACATCAAGCCCTGGTGCGCATTCATCCAGGTGGTTCCCTAAACCTAAGAAGCACCAAGTTGGGGTATAATAATCCTTAATAAAGTGTCTTTTTTTTTTTCGAATGAATGCTAAGCAGTGATAAAAAAGTGTGCTATTCAAACAGCATCCACTATTATACTAGAAAGGCCTAACGTGTGCGATGAATTAAGCATAGGATACATGCGAAGCAGCAGAAGTGCTTATTCAATTACTCAACGCTACCGAAAGGATAGGTTAGGAAGGTGTAATACTTTGAATGTGTAAACTTACCGATCTCATGAATTACGTCAATTTTTGATGTAGCATGTAGTGAATTTACGGTAATATTTCATGAATTTATTCAACTCAACCGCCCGCTTAAAAAAGGCGTGCGCATACAATTTCCCCTTTTACAACATATCTGCATATATATATATATATATATATATTTGTGTGTGTATGTGTGTGGAGATTGGGATATATGTACTCGAATTTATTTTCCTACGGCAATCACTTAGGATCGCTCGAGTGGAGGGTACCTGATTTCAGATAGTTCAGTTTTTCATGTAAATATCTACTTGTGCATCATGAAGAGCACTATTAATCTCAAATAAATGTACCAAGTCTAAAAACGGATCAATTGGGGGTGGAGGAAGCCCCTAGTTGCAACTTTTCCCTATTTTTACCCATATTTAGTTATCGACTTTAATGCATTCCACATAAGCGTTTCCTCATTAGAGCTGATAGTGATTTGTTCAGGAATATCTTAACGTGATATACAGTATCTTCTCTTTGTTATCATAAGTTATCTTATTAGTACCATTACGACACAACAAAAGGTCAATTATTACTATCTAACATGCCCTCCGCGCACCAATTTGAGAAGGGGTTTTGCTTTTATGGGATTGCCGTTGATGGAAAGACAAAGTACGTTGTGAACGTCTGCGGTCACGACAGTTTGGAGAGGCCACTAGCAAAGAACATGACACCCGTCCCTGAGCAATATCTAGATGAGAGAGGAGTCGATAATTTGATTATTCCTATTTCAGTCAGTGAGTCTTTGAAGCTATCATCCTCTGATTATGACTATTGTATAAACGTCGTTGTACATTGGTCAGTCGTGCGTCGATGCTGCAAAGAGCACCCTTTGTTTGAGCACTTTATTTCAAGGCTTATTGAACTCTCTGTAGAGTGGATCCAGAAGGAATGTGGTGCTGTAGTCCAGCTAAAGAGTTGCAAACTTTTGAATCTTAACTTGTTCATTCCCAAAGAGGCCTCATCTGGAGCACTAGACCCCCTCGAAGAACTCAAACGCGCTGCGGCGGCTCTATCCGTTGCGAACCAACAGTTGGACACGTCAAAAAATGCGGAAGATAGGCCAATACCCGACAGCTTGCGGTGCGCGACGGCCCCACAGCCTGCAAAGGAAAATACGCCGCTCATACGGGAAGTAATTTCCAATCCGGGTGTTCAAAAAGGGTTCCTTCTCAAGCCGTCAGGTCGGTTATATAACGAACATGGATCGTGTGAAGGTGAAGGGAAAGTGTTTGACCAGCTAAGCCACATCCCGGAGTCGTTGCGGAAGCGATGTAAGATCATCAACGCAAATGATTGGAACGGGAATACCGCCAATGCTACACCGGCGCCCCCTGCACCTCGTCCCTCCCCCCCTCCTGCGAATCCGCCCAGCAGGCCAAAACGGGGCTGGAGCCTATTATCCATAGACGAGGGCGAGAGCGCCATTACCATACGTTTAAAGCCATCCGACGCGGCCGTGCGCTTGTCGGAAGTAGATCTCTCCGTAACCAAACAAGCGATTGATGTCGATCATTTCCATCTTGATTTACCGTGCATGGTTGATATGGATGGCGTTAAGGCAAAATACATCAAATCATCCAATATTTTGGTATTAACCTGTAATGTTCTCACAAACTCTTCCTGAATGTTCTTAAATGCTTGGTTTGTGTTTTTAGCAATCTTCACAGGAAAATTTCGCTGTGAACCCACATGTAGTGCGGTAGCTCTTCTTTTTTGAGGAGAAGCAGTGATGGGGGAGAGAGGTCCTTTTTTTCCCCGGTTCGTACTCGTTTTTGTTTTTTTTTGACCCTTTAAGCCATTTCGCTCTCGCTTGTTTGTGTTGGTTTGCTTGCCAACAGCAAGCACATAGTAGTTTACCGTCAGCGTTGCTTTTCCTATGTGAATATTAGTCTGGACAAGCGTATATGGATAGAATAAGACCCCTTGCGGAGCTCCCCAACGGGAGAAAAATATATAGCGTATGTGGGCAGAAGTTCGAGGTCGGCCATCCCTACTACCTTACGAAGCGCATTGGGGTTGGGGCGTATGGAATTGTCTGCGCCGCGCAGGTGGTCGGGACGGCGGAGAAGGTTGCGATCAAGAAGATCCCGCGCGCGCTGGACGACCTCCGCGAGGGCAAGCGGATCCTCCGCGAGATGGAGATCATGACGACGCTGCGGCACCCCAACCTGATCCGGCTCCACCACTTCCTCCGGCCGCAGTCCCGCGAGACCTTCGAGGACATCTACCTCGTGATGGACCTCTACGACACCGACCTGCACCGCGTGATTCGGAGCGGGCAGGCGTTGACGACGGAGCACCACCAGTACTTCATGGTCCAGGCCTTCCGCGGCCTGCACCACCTCCACTCCGCCAAGGTCATGCACCGCGACCTCAAGCCGAGCAACCTCCTCGTGAACGCGGACTGCGCGCTTGTGATCTGCGACTTTGGGCTCGCGCGGGACGACCTCCGCGGGGCCGCGCCCGACGACCTCACGCAGTACGTCGTGACCCGCTGGTACCGCCCGCCGGAGGTGCTCGGGATGGGGCCGCAGTCCTACACGAATGCCGTCGACGTCTGGAGCCTCGGCCTCATCTTCGCCGAGCTCCTCGTCGGACGCACCCTGCTCCCCGGCGCCGACTACATCCGGCAGCTGATGCTGATCACGAGCCTGCTGGGGACGCCGTCGGCGGAGGATGCGGCGATGCTGAGCCCCGACGCCCGGCGCTTCCTCGCCGCCCAGCCCCACCACCCCGCGCGGCCCTTTCGCGAGCTCTTCCCGATGGCCACCCCGGAGGCCTGCGATCTGCTCTCGCGGCTTTTGGTCTTCCACCCGGCGAAGCGCATCGGGGCGCGCGAGGTGATCGCGCACCCGTACTTTGAGAAGTTCCGAGACCCCGCCAAGGAGGCGGGCGCCGCGCAGCCCTTTACGTCGAGGTATCACCGCGAGTTCACCCTCGAGACGCTCCGCGAGGCGCTCTGGGATTTAATCGTCGTCAACTCGCCCGAGTCTGGCTGACAAGGGCGTGACGATAACCTAAATAGTGTGCCTGCACGTTTGTACGTACCCATATATATATATATATATATATATATATATATATATATGTATTTGTATAAATATTGAGTGTATGGTTTCAACGAAACTAGAAGGCTTTTGACTTGACGTTCAATATCCCCGTTTGGCAACGAATGATCGCTTGTATGCTTCTTGCCCTCTCCCTTTTTCCCCTTTCCCTTTCTTTTCTCGGAAACGAAAAGAGGGGCGATAATGTCAATAAGGCTCTCGTATTTATTTATTTTTCCTTCAATTTTTTTTTTTTTTGCTAAAGTATTTCAAGGCAACCGAAAGAAAAGGATAGCCTCGGCGCCATAATGGGGAAAAGGATCCGGCGGCCTCGGCCGCCTTCGGTTGGGGAATGCTGTGGCTCAGGCTGCACCCGATGCGTCTATGACGTCTACTACGACGCGCTCAAAGCGTACGAGGAGCAGAAACTCGGGAGTGATGAGGAGGACGAGGAATCGCTCGACAGCAGCTCGGACGGGGACGGGGATGCGAAGGACTACATCGGCTCGGTTGTGATCAAGTACCTTGACAATCTGTCCTCCACTGACGTCGCGCGGGCCGAGGATAGGATTCATAAGGAGCTCGAGAGCCGATACACCGCGGTGGAAAGCGTTCGGCTTGTGAAATGTAGCGATACGGGGGTCGATGCGCCCTCCATCCACGTCATTTCCGCTCAGCCGGTGTCGGATATCCCGTCCCCGCAACCGGGCGATGTCGTCGAGGTATTCGTCCCGAACGATCACGCCGCGCTCGACGCGTGCGTTGAGCAGCTCTGCAAGCGACTTGGGGTGAATCCGGACGCGGGGTGCGTCCTGCGGTGCTCGCCGTTCGTTCCCGAGGATCAATTTCCGCCGTGGCTGCCGATCGACGTCGCCCTGACGGTTCGCCAGCTGCTTTCGTACTACGTGGACATCAGCAGCTGCAGCTACCTCCTCCGCCCAACCTTCTTTCAGAGCCTTTTGCGCCTCTACGAGAACGACCTGCAGCGAAGTAAAGGCGCTACGATAATCAACGCGGCCGACTCCCCGGGCACCCCTGATTTGCTCAAGCGATGCGCGTCCGCGGCGGATTCGATGGAGGTCTTTAGATGCATCTCAAATGCCGGGAATCCGCTCTGCTATCCTTGTCTGACGGATGTTTTAGATCTCTTCTCGTTCGTGAGGCTGCCGCTTGAAAGGATGCTGGAGATCACGGGGCCTCTTCAGCCGCGGAAGTTTAGCGTCGCGGGCTACCAGGCGCTTTCGCATGATCGCGCGAGCTCGGTGGAGCTTTGTCTACGCCGGGTCGTCGCTTGCAGAACGGAAGGGTCACCCAGGGCCCCCGGAACCCACGAAACCGCCCTCCGCGTTGCCAATTTGCTCAACGCCATCGCGCTTCAAAGGGCGGCTCGCAATGAAATTCGCTCTTCGCTCTTTTACGGCCATACGACGAATCCGTTAGCTTGGGAGGCCACCCGCGGCACGCGGCGGCCTCTCGAACGCAGGATTTACATGGGAACCTCACTTTTCGGCACGACCTTGTTTGGTCAGGAGCTCGCCAAGGCGATTCGGCATGTCGTTTCCGTCGGCATCGAACGACGCATCGCGCCGGTGATTCTTTTGGGGGCGGGGACCGGAATCGCGCCGATGATCGCGGCCGTTCGCGAGCTCCTGCGCGCGCACGCCGCGCGCGCGATTCCCTCGCCGCCGTACGCGTGCACGGTGATGTACGGCGTGAGGGATAGGGCGGAGCTGGTATACCACGAGGCCCTTCTCGCCGCGCGGGAATGCGGGGCGATCCGTTCGTACGCGTACGCCCTCTCCCGCGAGGCCGATGAGGGGCCCGCGGGCGCGCGGGTGACCGATCTCATGGAAAGCAACGCGGCCTACCTGAGCGAAGCGCTGCTAAGCCTCCAGGGGAGGCTTTTTTGCTGTGGACCGGCGAAGGCTATGGAATCTGTCCGGAGCCTTTTGGAGAAGAAGATACTCGCCGACCCTGACGACGATGAAAGCATGCAGCAGCATCGCGTTCATTTTTTAGCCGAAAAGAAACAGATTCTGTTTGATGTTTGGACTTCGGTCGATTTCTTAGGCTAGTTGAATGGACCACACAAACCTAACGTCATCGGTGCACGATTAAATCACTCACACTTGCGTATATAAAGCAAGTTCCTTCGCAAGGGCGGAGGAGGTATTTCTTTACCAAGCTTCCGTTTGACTACAAAAATAGCCTCCTTATTTTTCTACTCTATGTGGGATATTTAGTCTGCTTATTGCGAAAATATGGTTTCGGGTGTTATTAGCATTAGGAACTAGTCGACCTCCCTGTTTACTCTTTATTGTTTTTTTTTTTTTCCCTCTGTAGTTAGTTGCTTTCATTATCTCGAGACGGTAAATTGGCCTGGAAAGTACAAAATACTATTAATAAAAATGACCAGAAATGATTCATTACGTTCTGATGAGCCGCAGGATATGCCGCCTTCAACGCATTTGTGGGGGACCTGGGAGCTGTGGTGCGATCTCGCGCAAAATAACGGCAACAACGCTACAGAAACCACTTCACGAGCAAACCATACCTCTGGAAACGGGAACTGGCTAGATCATATCAAACACGTCGGGATTTTCGACAACGTGGAGGCCTTTTGGGGGTTATTTAACTGCATTCTTCTTCCTTCGCAACTGCCAGGGAATACGACCTACTTTCTCTTTCGCAGCCATATCATGCCAATGTGGGAGCATGAGGCGAACCGCCGGGGCGGAAAGTGGGTTCTAACCTTTTCGCATGATTCCACCAAACACGCCCCGCCCTCCGCGGAAGGCGAAGAGGGGCAAAAAGAAGGCAAACCAAAAGGGGAGGGGATGCTCCCGGTAGATGTCGCCTGGCAAAAGCTTTGCTTGGCGGCCATCGGGGAGCTGTTCCCGTGCGAGGAGGAGGAGATTTGCGGAATCACCGTCAACCGCGGCAAAGCGCGTGGGATGGGGAGCTATAAGGAGTGGAAATTATGCGTGTGGACGCGTACGGCGAGCGCGGAGGCGACCCAGATGGCGATCGCAGAGTTTATTAAAAAAATGCTCGTGGAAAATATCATAGGGGACAGTGTTTGCGAGCCTTTGAAGCAAATAGCCCCCAATACTGCTTCCTATTATTGCAATAGAAACGAGGGGGTAGAGAAGGCGAGTTCCGCGCGGATGCTGATGAATTTTATGCCACACAGAGAGCTCATGGAGACGAAGCAATCCCGTGCCCAGGGGGGCGCTCGCTCGTCGAACTTCAAACCAAAGTACACCTTAGATTTATAGAAAAAGAGAAGCCCCCCCCCCAAAAAAAAAAAGTGGAAAGCCTGCTGTTTTACCTAATTTTCCACATTTTTTTTTCTTTTCATATACCATATATCTATATTGCATGTGAATATCGATATGGAAATAGATCTACAGTCAAATTGAAGGAAAACCTAATATTGTTTCCACCTCTTCTCTCTTCTATTGCACCCTGTGTGGCTCTACCATTTTGAAACCGACTCTTATTGATGCGAAACTGCAGTTTTGAATTGTTGATCACCTTTTCTTTAAGAATCTTATCCTTCTTTTTTTTTCTTTAGATTCATTATCTCTGGAGTGGCTTGACACAGGACGTCTTCACATTACAACGTGGGGTGGTATTTGTTAATTGCCTTGATCGGCAAGTTCTTTTAGGATCTGTCCAACACCGTTGGGGTGTGCATACATACGTACATACACACATAGATACACCTCAAGACAGATACGCTTTTTAACGCGAAAATGTTTGGACGGCGTGTCGCGTCAGGCTGCGGTATCCCGAAAGGGATGTACACCCGTTTGGGGATTCTCTCGCCCAAACAGGCGAATCGGCGGCTTCCCGCCTTGGTTCCCCTCCGCGGAGTGCTCACCCGCAGCGTGAGCGGGGGGGGCCTTCACGAGCTCTCCGCGGCATTCCTCAGCGAGAGGTTCGCGGCTGGCGGGGATCTCGCGAAAACGATCCATCCGCTTGCGTGTCTTGGATTGCTCCCGGGGACATCGCTGAGCAGCCTCTACGCGAATCGGTTTTTGGTTAAATTGCTAATGGATATGACATGCACTTATAGGGTTATGATGTCGCATTTCAGGGGGTGTGGGATGATTAGGGCTATACCGCTCTAATATGCTTGTTCACCTAATTTCCTTTTTTTTACTTTGTGTTGTTGGCGGATGGTTCTTCTCCTTTTTTTTTTTTTGGCGGCAGCGCGGAAACTGTATTGCGATGGATGCGTTTTGCAGCGACCCATAGTGGATACCTCCACTATATCATGTTTTTTTGTCGAAATTTTTCACAGGTAATATCTATATATATCACCGCATTTAGCAATTAATTCGCCTAAAAGAGGCAAAAAAAAAGTATATAAATGACAACTCAAGCGCTTTATCGTAATTCTAAGTTTCTTTATTCTACTTTTGATTTCAAAATATGTATACTACTTTAACTAACTCGAAGCAAACAGTGAAGGTAGAATACTATTAAAGCCAAAGGTTACATTTTAAACTGTTCTAAAGGTCTCTACAGAATTTTCCCCACTCCAGATAAATATAGATGATACAACGATTTAATCTCTCCAATGTAGAGGTATTTAAATTTTCTAAGGATTATATTCTAATTGTAAATGACATCATTTATATACTTCACATTTTTTTAGACAAGCTAATTTATGAGGAGTACGGCTTCCCACATCCCCTCATTCTTACTGCGTCTCACTTTGTGTTCTCTTTTTTAGCACTAGGTGTTTGCCTTTGGCTGGGGATTTTCAAGTATAAGCGACTGCCCTTATCGGATGTCCTCCCAGCCTGTGTAAGCTATTTCGCCTACATCTCTATCTCTAACCTTTCCCTTATGCTTAATCCCATGGCTTTTTTCCAGCTCACCAAGCTCTTTTTGGTATTAATGCTAGTTCTGAAGAGAGTGAGACCGTATACGAAGCTTTTATCGCCGAAAATCCTCACTGGGTTCACCGGGATAAGTGTTGGGGTTTGGATCACGATCAACAGCTCGGAGGTTACTTTTCTCGGCATTACTGTTGCCTTTGCCTCGGTGATAACGGGTATTCTCTACAACCGTCTACTTTTCAAAAAGATCGAGCGATTAAATATTAACGCAATTCAGATTCTACCCTACCAGCTTTTCATTTCGTCTATTAGCATCCCAATTTTATTCTGCACGCTCGACTTGGACAACTTTATCTACCCGAAGGTTGGAACACAGTTGCTGATTTTTCTTTCCTCGGCAATATCGGCCTTTTTAAATATTTCAAGGGCTGAGAGCCTTTCCTTCTTTAATCCAACTAAAAATAAAATTCTGTCGATCGCCAAGTTGTGCGTGGTTATGTTTATATTAGTTCCCATAATCGAGCATCGTATTTCCTTTTCTAATCTGTTTGGGATTATCCTGACAGCGGCCTCATTTTGTGGGGGTTTTATGTTTTCGAAAGGGGTGTAAAAACTCTGAATGACAAAATCCCCTCCGTGTAAGATAGATACAACGGGCTGGGAAACCCCCATTGAATGGGGGTTTCCCACCAGAAAGTCCCAAAGCTATGATTTTCGCAAAATCTATTCTTTAGGTTGCTCTTAACTCCGACTCTTAAACTCCTAACTTTGTGTGTGCGCTATGTATATCGACGTTGAAGAACTTATCTTGCATAAGAAGCCTAGTTAATATGCACTGCAAAATTTCCTATTTCTCCCCAAACCCTGTTACAGGATATCGATCGATCGATATCTATGCATTTTGTTCTCCCTTTCATCACTCCCTCTCCTTTTTCTCTCATGGTGTGACAGCTTGTGGAGCTCCATACCCTTAGCGGTGCCGTGCGGGTCAAACCAACCCCAGCGCGCGCGTCACAAAAAGAAGGAATCGGCGACGGCCCCGGACGCGAAAAGGGAGGGGTGAGGGGCGAAAAGGGAGGAGATGCTCCGCTGCCTGCCGGCCGCGATTCGGCGCGTGGGGGGTGGGGGGGCCGCGCGGGGGGCCCTGCGCCGCGGGCTTCGGATCCCGCCCGGGGGGTTTCAGGACGACCTCCCGCCCACCTTCGGCCGCTCCGCCGCGAAGGGCGCCCTCAGCAGCGCGAACTTCACACAGGCGCGGGCGCGGGCGCGGCGGCGGCGGCGACAGCCCCTCTCGCGACCGCCCGCGGGGGGCGCGTTGGTGGACCCCCAGCGGCTGCTCAAGCCGAGCGAGCCCGCCGATTACGCCCCCCTCCTGCGCGAGAGCGACCTCGTCAGGGAACCGACAGCGGGCGAGGAAAACGCAAACGTAGAGAAGGAGGCGGAGGAGGGGCTCACGAAGTCGGGAGTCGAGGGGAAACCGAAGGAAGGAGGAGGTGAAGGGGAAAGCACCGGCGCGCGGCGCGATCCAGCGCTCCTTGACGAGGCTAAAATGGCCGCCGCCGCCTCGACGCGCAGCTCCGCGATCTTCCCGCTGATGGTGATTCCCGCCGAGGAAGGAAGGAGTGGAAAAGCCTCGGGAAGTTGGCAACGCGAGCAGGCGCTTGAGCGGCGTTATGCGATAACCCCCCGGACCACGGTCTTTGGCGGGGATTTGGATCGCCTCGAGCGAGATTATATGCGGGATTTTCACCAGCGCGGGGCGAATCTTCCGCCGGTCGATCCTGTGTTTAGCCGATTTGGCGGTGGGCGGGTTGGCAAGCGCATGCAATGGACCCCCTCCTCCTCGTTTGAGCACTTTAAAGACGTCGACCGGAATCGAGCGCGGGAGGGGGTCGTTGGCGATGCCTTCAATCGGAACCTCTCCGCCTACCACATGTCGGCGGAGGCGTATCGGGAGAAGCAAGAGACAGTGGCCGCGCGAACGGGCTCCAAACTCGAGGGAGCGACCAAAGGAATTAACTATTGCAAAGATCGCGGCGTAAACTGGGGCTCTGCGTCGGAAGCGCCGGACCGAACGGAAGACGACCGCGGGGATCTCGAGGCGCGCGATAACCCTCACATCCCTCTACCGGACGAGGAACCCGACGCCGTGCGCCGGGCGTTAAGTCTGGGCAAAGACGAAAGCGATGAAAATGACGACGTCGATCCTTACCCTAGCTGCCAGCATCTTGTCATCGATGCGCGGAAGGACTACCGGCCAGTATTGCGAACAGTGGAGGAAGAAGGGGGTGCGTTTGAGTACGATGCGTACAACCAGCGGCCTGTCGAGAACCGCGTGTTGGAGCTGCGCGGGTCGGATTATTGGGACAATTACGAGAATCGACGGCGCCTCGATGAGCAGCTGCGGTACCAGGACGAGCTATTCGAGCTGGAGATGCTCCAGGAAGGGGCGATAGACACCGAAGAGGTGGAGTACAGCGTGAATCGCGTGCGGAAAGAGGTGCTGCTCTACTTCCAGGCGCACCCGATCAACGAGATGATCCAGGAGTCGTACGTTCGGATTTGCGAGATCGCGCCGAAGGATGGGGGCGCGATCGCGGGGGCGGCCGTGCGGCCGGACGTGGACGTCCCTGTGCAGGAGGCGCGGCGGGCGGCGCAGGCGCTGGGGCTGGACCTGATCCACATCGGCACCCTCCACACCGCGACGAGCGACCGCCGCGTGATCGCGCGGTGCCGGATCGGCGACCACCGCGAGCACCTCCGCGCGATGGTCGCGTTCAAAATGCGGAAGCTCGGCGTGCAGGCGCCGCCGCCGAGGGCCTGCGTGGAGGTGGGCTTCCGCGGCGGCACGCACGCGCACGGGATCCGGTTCAAGGCGGCCGGGGTCGCGCGGCTGCTGCTGCGGCGGCACGCCGTGCGCCTGCGGCTGACGGACTTCGGCACCCCGCGCGAGGGCGTCCCGGTGCTCCGCGCCGTCCTCGACGAGGTCGCGCGGCAGAGCCGGCGGCTGCGCGCGTTCCACACGGCCGGGCTCGTGCGCGCGGCGGCCGGCGGGGCGCTCGAGGTCCTCCTGCACCCCTCGACCGGGCGGGCGCCGAAGACGCGCGTCGCGCACCCCGGCGCGGCCGCCCTCGACGCGGCCGCCGCCCTCCACACCGCGGCCGTCGAGCGCGCCGTGCACTTCGACGGCCTCCACGACCAGCCGGACGCGCGGGCGCGGGCGGTCTACCGCGCCCGCCTCGCCCGTGGGACGGCGTGGACGGACGCCGACGACGGCCTCTCCGTCCGCCGGCAGCGCGCGATCAAGGTCCGGCTCGGCTTCCTGCCGAAGGGCAACGCCGAACTCTACGCCGCGCGCGGCGACGTCGACGTCCGGCCGCCCTTCCGCGCGAGCCACCCCACCTCCGTCGGGGACTGGACGAACCCGCCGGAGATGAACCTCGCGCAGGCCGCCCGCGGCGCCGCCGTCCTCGGCAAGCGCGCCGGCATGCCGATCAGCGAGATGCACGACGCCGGCGAGACGCCCGAGAACGAGAGCACGCTCGACCGCTTCTACTACAGGGCCGGCGGCCCCGCGCTCGAGGTCGGGGCCTTCAAGGAGGCCCTCGGGCTCAAGAACAACCGGCGAAAGTCGCCGCCGTTCGCGCCGGGGTTCGCGACCCTCGGCACCACGGCCGGCCACGGCGAAAACCCCGCCTTCCCGCGACAGGAGGCTACAAAGTAAAGGAAACAAACAGAGGAGGTGAGGTAGGGTGGAGTGGAGTAGGGGGGGTTCTGCCGTTTGGACGTCGTCGTCGTATTGGGGTTCCTCAAATAGCGAAATTCATCCCAATGGTTGCAAGGGTTCGTTTTCAACCCAGGTGTGGCGTTTGTCTTTTCACTATGGTTGCGGACCCTTCTGCATAGCGTCCTTTGCGTTCGTCATAACATGTCCGACCGAGTTGGGACAGATGAACTGCTTTTTTTCTTTTGATGTGACAGTAACGAAGAGAAAGGACGAAAAAGGAGGGAGCGAAGGAAAAAAAGAAAGAGGGAGAGATATAGAGAGAGAGAGGGTGTTATAGATTCCCACCTCATTTTGATGAAAGTTTGACGCTGTTGTCGCATTCTTTGCCAAATTCCTAAGTATTGGTGACTTTCTTGCGGCGACGCTCCTCACCCCCAAAATGGTTTGCTTCTATAGCGATCCCCATCTTGTAACTATGCTGAATAAATAAATAGATACATATATATATATATATATATATATATATATATATGACCAATGCAAGTTCTGTATGGTGAAACGCAACATTATCAAGCATCCATTTCATTTATTTCCTCAACCACCCCTTTTTTCATGCCTTTAGCCAGATTCTTCAACGCCTAACAACCTACTAATAAATACACACACACACACACACGCCTTGGGCTAACCACTTCCCAACCTCGCCCTTGTTTCGTTCTCGTTTCCGCTCTTCGGTTCTGTCCGGATGTCCGACGACGCGCGGGAGGAGTTGGGCTCGCAGGGGGCGCACGCCGAGGACGACATCGCGTCCTTCTCGAGCAGCCTCGACGAGGGCCCGCGGGCGGAGGTGGAGTACCCCCTGCAGGTCGAGACCCCGGTCCCGGGCTGCGCGGCGGGGGGGCTGACGAAGACCGTCCTCGTGGAGGGCCGCGGGCCGCGGCCGCTGAACGGGGCGCGGGCCACTGTCCACTACGTCGGCCGCCTCGCGGAGACGGACGCGGTCTTCGACAGCAGCCGCGAGCGCGGGGAGGCCTTCACCTTCGACCTCGGCCGCGGCCAGGTGATCCGGGGCTGGGATAAGGGCGTGGCGACGATGCGGGTGGGCGAGACGGCGGTGCTGAAATGCCGGGCGGACTACGCCTATGGGGCGGCCGGGAGCCCGCCGAAGATCCCGCCGAACGCGACGTTGCTGTTCGAGGTGGAGCTGCTCGACTGGACGCAGGAGCAGGATATCTCCGTCGAAAAGGACCGCTCCCTGATGAAGTCCACCCTCATCCAGGGCACCGACTACGCGAATCCGGAGTTTGAGGCGGAGGTGGTCGCGGATGTCGGGGTGTACTTCGGCGCGCTCACCACGGAGGACGTGGACAAGGCGGCGGCGGTGTGGGAACAAAAAGGCTGGAGCTTCACGTTCGGGGTCACGCCACTGCCGCCCTTCTTGGAGGAGTGCCTTAAAAGCATGGTGAAGGCGGAATCCGCGATCTTCCGGGTCACCGCCAGGCTCGTCCAGGAGGCCCACCCCGAATTCAACATCCCTTCCGCGGAGGAGCGGCAAAGCGCTGACATCTCGTACACGGTTACCATCCACGAGCTCAAGACAATCACGACGTGGGGTTTATCCTCCGAGAAGATCACTGAGGGGAATCTTCGCGTGGAGAAGGGGAATGCGGCTTTTCAACAAAAGGATCTCGCCCTCGCAGAGCGTTACTACCGCCGTGCACTGGAGATTCTCGGAGAATATTTCGATCCCTCGGAGAAGGGCGAGGTGGAATGGCAGAGGGCTCGCGTTCGCGCGATGAACAACCTCTCGCAGGTTTTGTTGAACTCGGGAAAATACGCTGAGGTGATTAACTTTTGCGAGAAGATTATTCTCATTAACCCGTTTGAAAAGAAGGCGCTCTTTCGCATGGCAAAGGCTCTCAACACGCGGCATGACTGGGATGAGGCCATTGCGGCTTTGGATAAGATTCTCCGCGAGGAACCGGACAACGCCGATGCCAAGGCTCTCCGAATGCAAATTTCAGGCGAAAGGAGGGCCTACAACCAGACGCAAAAGTCGATATTTCAGAAGATGTTCAGCTAAAAAAAGAAAAAGGCAATTCACAGATAAGAGGGGAGGAAGCCTTTATGCCCATTTCTTCCCCGGCCGTTTGCAGGGAAGTTAATCATCGCTGGGAAGAAACTATTATTATTATTACTATTATTATTACATTATTATTACTATTAAATTTTAATCTAATTTGAGAAGTGATTTTTATGTTCTTTTCTTATTTATATATGAAATACTATTAGTTATGAATTAACGTCGAAAGAACCTGTCTGTCCGAGAGAGATATTTAAAACATATATTCTGGGTTCATAATTGTGTTCGCATCGAAGAAGCTATATAACGAGAAAGGAGGAGCAGTTAAATCCAGGATTTCATGAGCATACATAACAAGCAAGAACAAAGACGGACAGAAGAGGAGGGGGAAGTGTGGAGGTGGGGGATTGCAAGCAAGAGGATCTTTTAGCTCTTTCCACCATCCCCCCTCCTTTACCTCGTGTGTGCTTTTCGATGCACGTGAAAAGAACTTGGGAACAGATTAGGGTGTGTAAATATCTTCCCTGCCTCATCCCTCATACCATTCCTTCACTTCTTATTTCTCTTTCTATTTTTGTTACAACTCACATATTTATTAGTATAGTCATTCCGTTACATTAAACCACTAAACATATATATATATATATATATACATATATATATATTACAATAGTACGTTTCGTCCTTGATACCCCCCCTCCCTTCTTCCCATCCGTTGCGATGTCACACCCGGACCCCGAGGAGGCCGCGCAGCGGGAGGAGAAGTGGAGCCTCAGCCGGCAGCAGTTCATCCAGCACGTCAAGAAAAGCCTCCTCTTCACCGCCTATGGGGTGGGCTGGATCCCGGAGAGCGCGAAACTCGCCGTGGTCGGGCAGTACCCGAACAACCACGGCGCGTTGAGCCTCTTCCAGCTTTGGCGGGGGGAGCTCGAGGGGGTGGCGGAGCTGCGCATGGAGAACCCGTTGAAGTGCTGCACGCTCGGCCACGGCGGGGGGACGATCGCCGTGGGGGACTTCGTCGGGGGCCTGCGGCTGCTGGACGTGGAGCGGCTCGGGCAGGGCTTTCTGCTCACGCGCGGCGGGATCGCGGACCTCACGGAGGCCCTGACCTTCTCCGCCGAGCACGCGCACGAGAGCATCATCAACGCGGTCGACGGTGCTCGGTTTAGCGGGCCGCCGGAGGTGGCGACGGGCGGGCGGGACGGCGCCGTGCGGGTCTGGGACGCCCGGCAGCCCGCGCGCGCGGTGGTCTCGCTCAACCCCGTCGACTCCGCGCGCGCGCGCGATTGCTGGACGGTGCGGCTCGGGAATAGCTTCGACGCGGACGAGCGCGTCGTCGCCGCCGGGTATGACAATGGCGACGTCAAGCTCTTCGACCTCCGCACGCAGCGGATGGTGCACGAGATGAGCGTGAGCAACGGGGTCTGCGATTTGGATTTTGACCGACCGGATATCAAGATGAACAAGCTGGTGATCTCCTGCTTGGAGGGCCGCGTGCGGTGCTACGATCTCCGCACGCAGCACCCCAAGCTGGGGTTCGCCTTTGTCGAGGAGCGGGTCTCAGAGGGGACGGTTTGGTGCTCACGGGCGCTACCGCAGAACCGGGAGGTGTTCATGAGCGGCGGCGGCGGCGATCTCACGCTTTGCCAGTACCAATACCCTCCCGATCGATCTCTGAAGGATCAAGACGGCCTCACACGAGGCGTCGCGGGGGCGGTGGAGGTGCTTAATAAGGTGAAAATCGGGGATCAGCCAATTAACGCGATGGATTGGAATCGAAATAAGGAGGGGTTGCTGGCCTGCACGTCGTTCGATCAAACCGTGCGGATCGTGATCGTTTCAAAGTTATCGTTGTTACGTTGAAAACCAATAGAGGGAGAGAGAAGGGAGATAATAGGCTAAAAACGGACTATTGTTATCACCAGGACCATAGTGTGCGTGTGCGTGTGTGTGTGTGGGTGTGGGTGTATGTGCGAGTATTCCCACTCACCCGAGCCTCTTCAGTGTGGTCTGCTCTCATAATCCTGATCCCAGGAGCTTCTATTTTTATTATATTTTTTGAAAATTTGGACACTGAATTGGAAAGTTGGAAGTTCAAATATATTTCTTTACATTTATTTCCTTCCTATAAATTATGCCAGAGCGACAGTAGTATAACGCCTCATTGAGGAAGACTATATAGCTACCTATATTTATATGTTGACTCCTCCTTTTTAATTGTTGATGTGAATTTTTTGGACTTTCGTGTGTGTTTATTTTCACTGGCTTCCCAATGGATGAATACCCTTTAGCGCACATTCCTTCTCCCCCCTTCATCCTTTGTCGCAAAACTTTTCTATAAAATAATGATAAAGTCGTCTATATAAACTTGTCAGCATTTTTAATACCCCAGTATTGGTAACCCGTTTGAGAAAAAGAAATAATATTTGAGACAGTTCATACCTTAGTGCACATTTTTTTATAAACAAGCACCCCCCCCCCCAAAAAAAAATAACTACTACTAATACTACTATTACCGCTATATTATTCATGCTTTGTAAGAGTGGCAACATGCGCTTCAAGACGATCCGAGACGGGACGACCGCCGAGGAGCTCTTCGCGAGCGACGGGTTGACCTACAGCGACTTCATCATCCTCCCGGGCTTTATCGACTTCGCGGCCTCGGAGGTGAACATCTCGGGGCAGCTCACGAAGAAGATTCGGCTGCACATCCCGGTCGTCTCGTCCCCGATGGACACCGTGACCGAGAACGAGATGGCGAAGGCGCTCGCGCTGATGGGCGGCATCGGCGTCCTGCACAACAACTGCACGATCGCGCGGCAGGTGGAGATGGCGAAGTCGGTGAAGCGGTTTCGGAACGGGTTCATCTCGCGCCCGAAGGCGGTGTCCCCGTCGACCCCGATCTCGACGATCCTGCAGATCAGCAGCGAGAAGGGGATCAGCGGGATCCTGGTCACGGAGGACGGGGACTCGCACGGGCGGCTTCTCGGGATCGTCTGCTCGAAGGACATCGACTACGTCAAGGACCGGACGACGCCCGTGAGCCAGGTCATGACGCGGCGCGCCGCGATGACGGTCGAGCAGGCGCCGATCTGCCTCGAGGACGCGATGGAGGTCCTAAACCGCAGCCGCCACGGCTACCTGCCGATCCTGAACGAGCGCGACGAGGTCGTGTACCTCTGCTCGCGCCGCGACGCCGTGCGGGCGCGGCGGTACCCGAACAGCACCCTGGACGCGAGCGGCCGGCTCGCCTGCGCCGCGGCGACGTCGACGCGGGAGGAGGACAAGGACCGGGTCGCCGCCCTCGCCGCGGCCGGCGTCGACGTGATCGTCCTGGACAGCTCGCAGGGCAACACGGTGTACCAGGTCGCCTTCGTCAAGTGGCTCAAACGGAGCTTCCCGGGCCTCGAGGTCGTCGCCGGGAACGTGGTCACGCAGGACCAGGCGAAGAACCTCGTGGACGCGGGCGCGGACGGGATCCGGGTCGGGATGGGGAGCGGGAGCATCTGCATCACGCAGGAGGTCCTCGCCTGCGGGCGGCCGCAGGCGACGGCGGTGTACAAGGTCGCGCGGTACTGCGCCTCGCGCGGGGTGCCCTGCATCGCCGACGGCGGCACCCGCACCGTCGGGGACATCTGCAAGGCCCTCGCGATCGGCGCCAGCGTCGCGATGCTCGGCGGCATGCTCGCCGGGACGAGCGAAACCCCGGGCGAGTACTTCTTCCACAACGGCCTCCGGCTCAAGGTCTACCGTGGGATGGGGAGCATCGAGGCCATGAACCAGGGAAAGGAGTCGGCGAAACGGTACATGTCGGAAAATGAAAAGATTCAGATCGCACAGGGGGTGATGGGGAAGGTGGTCGACAAGGGGTCCGTCTTCGAGCTGCTCAGTTATATCACACAGGGGCTCCAGCAGTCCGCGCAGGATATCGGCGAGCGCAGCTTCGATGCGATTCGGGAAAAGATTAACGAGGGGCAGGTGCTGTTTAGCCGTCGCTCCGTCATCGCACAAAACGAGGGTGGGGTACACTCTCTGCACAGCTACGAAAAGAAGCTCTTTGCCTCAAAGATCTAGACGACGACGAAACGACGTCTCTCGCTCATGTGTTTTGCCCTGTGATGTTAGTTTCTCCGGCGTGATGCAAAACATTGATGGATGAAATAAATAAAAAATAAGTAATGTTACTAATAATGAAGAGGAAACTGAAACGGAATAATAGTTTCCTCATTTATTTATTTTTTTATTTTTTTTTGAAAATTTTCTCCGTTTTATGGTCTGTTTCTGCTGTAAACTTGGTCACGCTAGCCTCGCCAATGAAGATACGAGACAATAAAATTGACAAGTTAAGCTTCAGCCGTTGTATTGAGGCGCCTAAAACGAATTTATTAAGTCTTATTTCTCATAAAGTTTTTAGCCGAAGCAGCAATCCTGACAAAGGAGCAAACCCCTTGAAAGTCGATTCTTTCCAGGGGATTTCGCCTTGTGTTCCTTTTCCATTCACCCCAGATCCCCTAATAAATTTAAACTTTCTCGACCTATCATACTTCTACCCCGTAGACATCTCTCTCTTTTTTTTTTCTTAGCTATTGTTCTATTTATTTTTGAATCTAGCCAATAAACGGGAAAAGAAATCGTTGACTTTTCCTGATAGGATAAGGTAAATAGAATAAGGGGAAAAAGTCAATGCGGCAGCGTTTTCCAAAACACGAAGATTCTTCCAGCCTCCATGGTGTCGCCGAAAATCAACGAGACCCTCGTGCGGATGCGGACTCGACGGAATTACGAGAATTAAGGCCTCTTACCTCTGAAGAAGTTTCTTATCCTATTTCTCCCAACATGCCAAAGCGCAGAATAACGGAAACCTTTTACATCATCATGGAAATGCTACCCCGCCATCTTGTTTCTTGCCTGTTTCCAGATCTTCCTCACCATTATAAAGGTATGTTGTCAAGCCTTTCCGAGAAGTATCTCATTCCGTACAACCGCGAGAACCCTGCGCATGTGAACCTGCTTCGTCGTTTATGGAAAGGGCATCAAAAAGTGATCTTTGGCGACGCCCCTTTTGAGCCTATTCATGCGAAATGGATGGAGCTTGGTTTTCAATCGGAGGACCCGTCGACAGATTTTAGGGGCGCCGGGGTTTTCGCCCTCGAGCAACTCGTACATCTAGTGGAAATGTATCCAAAGCACTGGAGCCGATTCCTCAACGCGAAGGATTTTATTCTTTCCTGCGCTGCCATTAACGTGAGCATGCGGATTATCACATTGTTACGGTTGAGCTCGGCGCGTAGTGTGGTTTCCGTAAATTTTACAGAAAACTTCACCACTTTGTCGGCAAGAGAGAAGCTGTGCGGTTATATCTATAGTACAAATAGCGAGGTTGCGTTTTTCTTGTTGGCCGATGTGTTTTGCTGTTATATGTGTGTCCTCGAAAAATATTGGTCGAAATCTGAGAAGAACTTACTTCAATTTAATCATGTCCTCGGGAACGTTTACAAAAAGTTCGAGCGAGCGATTTGCATGTCGAAAACCATAGACGATTTGTTTCTTCTGTAGGAAAGGAATAAATAAGGATAGTTATACTCATCAAAAGATGGAAACGAAAGAAATGATGTAGAATATGGAACATCCTATCCCTTCTAAGCAGCCAATTGCTAGATTCTGAAGGATACTAATTACTTGTCGCTACTATTCTTTAAATGAGAAGAGAAGCCCAGAGCGGAAAGCTCTTTGATTAGTATTAGTATTCTTTTAAGTAGTCGTCATGAATGGGGAGGCTTCTTATTACTTACAGAACTTTAATTCCCACTTTATTTCCTTCCATCTTTTTCAGCACTTTATCCCCCTCGAGGTGGGGTAGACGGAAGGCACGATTTTTTTTGTTTAAGGTGCCATATTTATACGATGGAATGCTAAAATCAAAGGATCCGTCCGACCATAACGAGGACATCCTTGAGCAGCTCGCAGCCTTCGCCTCTTCTAGAGAAATTCCCGTGTTGGGCTTTGCGAACCATACGGTATTAATATATCTAGTACCCCAATGGATGATGCCGGCACTGCTGCTTTTCTACCCACGCTTTTAAATTCAGAAAAGGAAATTATGGAGGTATCGAATTATGTTTACGGCAACCCTATTGCGGGTTACCAACGGAGCGAGGAAGAAGGAGGAAGCTGTTGTATCATTTGGAAGATCGCCCCCGCCGTCCTGCGCATGCTCCCGCCGTCACTTTCACCAGAAAGCAGAATTCTAAAAAGGGTGAAAAAAGAGGAAAACAAAGAGGGGGGCGTAAAAAGAGAAGATAAAAGAGAGGACTCTCATTTATTCGACGAGGAATATTGTTTTACTGATCTTTCCGATACCCCTATCGAGGCGGTGGCGGTTCTCAAGGGCTTTCCCTCAGTCCGAATCATTACCGCGAGCGCGCGATATCCAATATTCGTTTCCAAAAACAACAACACTAATAGTAATACAAATAACTCCCCCATGGACAAGAATTCAAGAGTTTACCCACGCTCGAGAAGTTCGTCTGCGGTGAAGGAGGTTATCAAATATCATTGGCGATCGTTTTTGCCCTTTCTTCCGCCTAACCTCTCCCTCCTACTTCAATTTTCCGAAGATGACTTGGCGAGCTGTGCGTGGTATGAAGTAAGCTATCCGAACGGCGAACCTTTCCTACGATCAGCTGTGGAGAAAGTTGGGAATGCAGGCGTGACTTCTAAATTGGGTACTCTTTGGAAAGAGCAACTACGGGTGATTGGCAGTTCTTTTTTTATTTTTCTTTCCTTCCTCGTCTACTAGAATGTTAAGTTGGAGGTTGGCAAGCGAAATACTCCACCTCGATCTCGCAAACAGGTGCTAGAATGCATCCAACGCCTGAGAGAGCTGCTTGTGGAATTTACCGCCTTTTATTTCCATGGATCTGCGTGTGTTACAGATGTGCAGGTGACGTAGCGATTATTTTGATCATTTTCCCGAGAGAGAGCTCTTCTCGCAAATGCGCACGGGGTTTGAAGTATGGTGAAAAAATCTAGGCGAAACATAAGCCTAAAAGAGACCAATTCCCTGTGTAAGTCACATTTGGTAAGTAGTTTCCTTTTTCTTTTTTTACTGCTTTGGTTTCGCTTCAGCTTAGCTGTTGCGTGTTTTCCCTTTTTTTGTGTGTGTGTGTGTGTGTGCTGCTCCAATACCAACAAACAGAATTCAAATGTGACGATTCGGATGGTCCAGCCTCGATGAGACTGCCGAAGCAGAGTCTGAACCCCCCCCCCCCCCCTTGTTACACCTTGTTACCCCTTCCAAACACGCCCTCTTCTCTCCCCCTTTCTTTCTCTGTTGGGTTGATCTCGGTGAGTTGCTATTCGTTTTTGTGTGTCGTGGTGGGAAAAGGCTAGGGAGGGAAGGGTGTGTGTGCGTGTGACACCGTGACTGCGTCTGCCCCCGACTTCAATCCGCCGTGTTTCCGCAGGAGGACATCGCGCGCGCGCGCTTTCTGCACTCGGAGGGAGGGGATTCGTCCACTTGAGACGGCAACGGCCGAGCGCCCTGTCGAGGCCATGGACCCCCTCGCGCGTGGGGGCGAAAGAGAGGGCGCCGAGGAGGGGGCGCCGCGGCCGCCGGCGTACTACCGCGGCTTCGTCGACGCCGAGCGGCGGCGGAAGGTGGTGAACGCGGAGGTGTCGCCCGGGCAGGCGGTCGTCGGCGCCCTCCTCGCGGCCCTCCCGATCTCGCTTTTCATATTGATCGTGTCCCGCCTGCGGGCGGGCGGGGGCGGGGGGAGGCGAAAGGCCTCCGGCGAAGACGGCTTCTGGGAGAGCGCGCGGGCGGCGGTGACGCGGGCCGTGGACCCCCTTCCCGCGCGCGACTTCCGCGTCGACGTGGGTCGCGCGGGCTTCGGCGACGTCGTCGGGCTCCCCGAGGCGGTCGAGGCGGTCCGCCCGTTCGTAGAGTTCCTGCGCGAGCCCGCGCGGCTTTCGCGGCTGGGCGGGAGGCTGCCGCGCGGCTGCCTGCTGACGGGCCCGCCCGGGACGGGAAAGACGCTGCTCGCGCGCGCGGTTGCCGGGGAGGCGGGGGCGCCCTTCTTCGCCGCCGTCGGTGCCGACTTCATCGAGGTCTACGCGGGCTCCGGGCCGCGGCGGGTGCGCGAGCTCTTCGCGGCGGCCCGCGCGTCCGCCCCGTCCGTCGTTTTCATCGACGAGATCGACGCCGTTGGGGCGCGCGCGGGGGTCGGCGGGCCGCTCGGCCTCGCCGGCGAGGAACGCCGCACGGTCAATCAGCTGCTCGCGGAGCTCGACGGGCTGCCGACGGCGGCGGCCGTCGCCGTCTTCGCGGCGACGAACTTCGAAGCGCGGCTCGACCCCGCCCTGCTGCGGGCCGGCCGCTTCGACCGGAAGATCCCCCTTGAGATGCCCGACCGCGGCGAGCGCGTCGCCCTCTTCGAGCACTACCTCGCCAAAGTCGTCGTGGAGGGCGGGGCGGGGGATGCCGGGCGCGCCGCGGCGGCGCGAATGGCGGAGCGCCTCGCGGGGCTCGCCACGGGCGCCTCCCCCGCCGCCATCGCGGCGATCGTGAACGAGGCCGCCCTGCGCGCCGCCGTCGGGGACCGCCCGGCGGTCGGCCTCGTCGACCTCCTGCCGGCCGTCGACGACGTTTTGATCGGCAAACGCCACCGCAGCCGGCGCACGGCGGACGCGGAGAGGCGGGTGGCCGTCTACGAGAGCGCACGCGCCCTCCTCGCGTGGATTTTGCCCACGCAAAGCGAGGTTGTGAAGGTCTCGATCACGCCGCGGGGGATGAGCGCCACGGGCTTTACCCAACAGCTCGGCCGCGAAAGGTTCGACCTCACGACGGAGCGCTCGATGTTCACGGACCTCTGCGTGCGGCTCGCCGGGCGTCTGGCGGAGGAGGTTCTCTACCACGATCTCACCACGACCGCCGAGCAGGACTTTCAGCACGCTACGCGGCTTGCCGTGGAGGCCTTTCTTTCCTTTGGCACCTCGCCCCAAAACGTCGGGCTGCTTGCTTTCGATCCTCAGCACCTTCACGACGGGCGGTCCTTCCAAAAGCACTCGGAGGAGATGCAACGGCTCGCGGAGGCGGAGGCCGTGCGGTTGATCGCCGCCGCCAGCGAGTTCACACGGGCCCTTCTTCTCCGACACAAAGACGCGTTTTTGCGGCTTTCCACAGAGTTGTTTGAAAAGAAGGAGCTTCTGCGGGAGGATATTGAGAATATCCTAGGACCTCGCCCACCGGAGGAGGAGCTCGCTTCGGAAACGCAAGCCGCCATCGCGCGATTCTCCGCCGCTTCGGAAAAGGCAGCGCTCAGCCGTCGACAAACGATCGAGGGTCTTTATGCAAATAGCGATGATGAAATCACAACCGTGATGCTATGAGACTTTTTTCCCCTTTCAAAAAGTGAGCGGCTAGTATAATTCTAACCTGTTTTATGGTTGTTGTTATTATTTTTTACGATTCATGGTGATTGGGGGTAGAGAATAGAAACCATTTTTGGCTTTTTTATATAAACACTTGATACCCCCTTCTTTTTGAGTGAGGCTTCATCACCGTTCATTCGGGTATCCTCCACTTATCGAACGGCTATTCAAACAGGTAAAGTAGAATTTTATTAGGTATAGAGGGATCTCTTTGTGGTGAGGCTTGTCAGGACTAAACTTCACCGTATCCTTCGTTTGCAGAGTATTATTGTTATTATGCTTGTTTCATTAATATCGAAAAGGGAGGGTATTTGTGTCCTCAGGCGCTCTTTACACGAGATGGGTAGTTTGTATCCCGTTTTCAAAAGTTTTTTATACCCACCAATGCGTGTTTATGGTTTTCCTATTGTCATTCATTCCTTTTTCTCCCTCTTTATCTTCTTTTGGGTTGTTGTTGTTGTTGGGGAGATCGCTTATACGACAGGATTGAGCTCACATCCTCCCACCTCCCCTTCTTCCTTGCCTTTGCCCGTACTTCACACGCGTCCGAGCTCGCGGGTGGCGCCTTGAACGGATGACCTCGCCGACCCCCCTTCCCCCGACGCCGTCCTTTCCGGCCTCCGCGTCGTCCGCGGAGGCGGCGGAGCTTCGCGCGATGCAGACGATCTTCCCGGAGTACCTCGACGCCGCGCTCACGCCGCGGGAGGGGCGGCGGCTCACCAAGGCCCAGGCCGTCGCCCACCCCACCCCCGACGAGATCATCAACGCCCTGCGCGCGCTCGGCTTTCGCAGGATCGCCTTTCTCCCCCGCAAGTCCCTGCCGCGCTCGCAGGGCTCGATGCGGTTTGCGGTGGTGCCCCACGGCGCCGTCAAGGTCCTCCTGAAGGAGCCCGCCGACGCGCACGACATCAAAAAAAGCGACTTCGACCGCCAGACGCGGAAGCCCGTCGTGGCGGGGTTGGAGTCGAAACACGAGGTCCTGAAACGGGTGGCGGCGCTGATTAAGGCGAAGGGGGGGCCGAGGCCGGCCCCGCCGACCCCCGCCGACATCCTCGCCAGCTTCGCGGTAAACCAGCCAAAGACGAAAAGGTAGGGCGAGAGCGGGCAAACCAACGCGAGGATTTTACCCCCTCTGGAGTGCGTACCGGGTTTGCTGGATTAAATCGGTAATAGTGTGATAATGTACAAAAAGAAAGTGTCGACGACGGGTAACCCACGTATTGGCTAACCTCTTTAATCCAATAAGACTTAAAAAGAGGAACATCTCCCAATGATTATTACCTTCAAGGGACGAACCACAACCACACACATACTTTTAGGATAATAATTAAAAAAAAAAAAAAGAAACAAAGAGGCGGAAGAAGAGGCGTGGTATTGGGCATTGTGATGGAAGATAAATGCCCGCAGGAATTGGGACGTTTTCAGGAAAGTGATATTGACTTTGACTGGGATGCCCCCACAGGTGATGAAACCAATAGTGAAAGATATCCCGGTCAAGCGCCAAAAGCTGTGAGAAGGGGCTCCTGCAGCCGCGTGCGGCGTGCATTCTGGAAAGCGCGCAATCTTGTGGTGGCCTACAAGAAGGTCGCATTATGGCGGGAAGACGATCTAACGGACGCGGTGGAATCCTCTCGCACCATTCAGCGGATTCAGGCAAAGCGCTGCGAGAACGGTGAGCCGGATACCTGTCCGTATCTTCTGCGTTATTACGCGCTTAGGGTGATCGACACGCACCACTACCAGTGGCTGATGGAATGGGTTGATTATTCTCTCTTGGATCTGATCGAAAACGAAGTATTTAAAAAGGAAGCGGTGTGTGGGGGGGTTGCTCGGCAATTAGTGGAGGCTCTTCGTTTTTTGCACGTCGAGGTGGGGTTGGTTCACGGGGATGTCAGCCTCGCGAATGTTTTGGTAGTACCAAATGCGGTAACACTTACGGACAGAAAAGGAGAGATGGGCCTTTTTTCTACGCGCCTTGGGGATTTAGAGGGCTGCTTCCCCGTAGGGGTCTCACCGGGGTGCTTTCACGGAACGTATCTCTTCGCGGCACCTGAGATATTAGCGCATCGCGTCGAGGTCGTAGATTTCAGCGTGGATGTGTGGTCGCTAGGGATTGCCATCTGCATGTTGTTAAGCGGGGGCAATCACCCTTTTATCGCTCGCGCAGAGCCAACTTTTTGGGATATCCTCGATTCCTTAAATAACGCCAAGGCTTTGAATCTGCAGACGCACCTCAAGGCGTTGCTTCCCGGTGTCAGTGAAGAGGGCATTGAATTCCTCTGTGGGTGTTTGTCGTGGGAGCCTTCGGAGCGGTTGTCTACTACTCAACTTACCCAGCTTCCGTGGTTTTCACGATACTTTGGATAGCGTGTGTGGGTGGTCGTGCATCTATCCTTCTCATTCATTCGCACGTTAAAACTTAGAAAGAGAGAGAGAGAGAGGGAGAGGGAAGGTGAATGAGGTGACTTTAAGGCATGATGTGTGTAGTAGGGCTATGCTATGTATTTTTTTGGCCTTCTTTTTCCAGGCGCCGGTTTTACATGACTCCTTTTTCCCCTTTTCTTTTTCAGGTTGGATAGTCTCTCTGTTGTTGTTTGTGATATCGCCCATTTGTTCATCAATGAACCGAATTATTCAAGTCAATGCGGGAGGGCGTCTCTTTCAGACCTATCTATCCACGCTGTTGCGCTATCCGGAAACTAAATTTGCGAAACTTTTTGCGCCAGGCCAGGGCCAAACTACGCCCCAAGTTCCCAAGCTGAACCTCGACGAACAGGGCTCACCCGCAGACAGTGTTTTCCTGGACGTTAACCCGGACGTGTTTGACCTTGTTCTGAACTTTCTGCGCACGAACATCATGCGCCTGCCCACCCACAACGACGCCCTGCGTTCGGATCTAGTATTTCATCTGAACACGTGGGACCTCCTGCCGTACGCGTTTCCGCCGCTGCCGGGGGGGGAAGGCGAGGGCGAGGGCGAGGGGGAGAATGGCGAGGGCGAGGAGGGCCCCGCGAGGGTCGTTCTCCCGGACGCGTGCGTCGTCCAGCTCTGCGATCACCTGCACCACGACCAAGGGGTGAAGCGCCACGCGCTGACGATCACCTACGGCGCGGACGGCTTCCAGCTCCGCGGCCTCACCCAGGCCATTCGCCGCGACCTCTCCCGGCAGCTCTCCTCGACGTTCTGGCAGTGCTACCAAACCAACGAACGCGCGGCGTTCTTCACGACGACGAAGATCGCGAACGGGGCGGCCGACCTGCTGATGACGTCCATCACCCAGCAGGTGATCGAGCATACGGAGCGGATGGGCTACCACCTGACCAGTTCCTACATCACCCTCAGCCCGGACGTCGTCCACACGAGTGTCCGAATGCTCATTCACAACCTCATCTTCCGGCGCACACGCTTGCCGTACTTAGAGCCCTCCGACGGGATCGCCCTGTTGGAGGATGGCGGCGAAGAGGAGGTCCTCGAGACTTTTCAAAACTTTGAGCCCAGACACGTTGGACCAAAGAAGGTCGAATGGGAGGAATCTCGTCCACCAGCATCCGAACGAGTAAGTGATATATGGAAATCGGAATAACTCCCTGTAAAAAAAAAACTACTCACCGTGTAAATGGATATTGCGATAAACTATAAGATATAAGACAACCCTAAAGAAGATGAAACATGGTTTGAATTAGCTAACGGAAATGTATAATTTTAGAAATAAACGCTCCTTAAATTTATTTTATCCCTCCCCAAGAAGACAGCGCGTGACAGGAAAAAAAAGTTTGTGTTGGGGGACGGGGAGCCGAAGACCCCCGAATCCCAAATTCGTCAGAGAGTGAATTCTGTAAGTTTACCCCACCAATAAAGTGAGGGAACTGAATCTAGAAAAGTTCCAGGCAAAACGTACGCGGGTTGTCCTTCAGGCGCGCGCAAGCATGGATGCGCTCGTTGGCGGCCCCCCGCTCGCACGCGCATCGCGTCTTGGACGAGAGGGGCAGTTTCATCAGGCGCTGCTGGCGGGACACCTTCGTGGCCCTGTCGGAGAGGAACCGCCGACGGCGTGTGCGAGTACCTTTTGTTCACCCCCCCCCGTTGAACCACTCGGTGGCGCACCGCATCGACCCCCAACCGTTCTCGCCTGAACGCCACTAAGCCAGAAGCCAATCCCAAGACCAGATGCCCCGTATATACACACATTGATTCGTATTCAACCGCAAGCTTGTTTTCCCTCCGCACGCACACACACACACACACACAATACTACTCACCCGTGGACGTATTTTTATATACCTACGTGGGTGCGTGGGTGTGGGTGGGTGTGGGTGTGGGTGTGGACCCTCTTCTTTTCTCTATCGTCATCACCACCAACAACCCTCCACGCAGGCAGAAGTAGACCGTGCGCACACGCGTGCGCCGGCGGCTCTGCCGCGACTGTGCGGGTCGTGCTGTTGCTGTGTGTGCTGTCGTGTCTACACACGTGGTTCTCACCTTTACCTCACGAATACTCTATCGAATCGCCACCCAACAGACTGGAGCTTGCTCCCTCGAAGGCGCCAAGTATATTCATGATCACAAGACATTAAACACGTAGAACTCACGCCAATACCTATGTGTACACGCGCACGCAGCGCTTGCGAAAGCAAAAACACGCGGCCACCCCAAACGCACACGCGGCGGGGCACCCCAAACGCCGGGGCCGTGCCCGGCTCGAAACTGCAGGCAGCGGTGTGTGGTTGCTGGGAAAAGTGGGAGTGTGAGGCGGTGGGCGCGGGGCGCGTTGCGGTCTTCTCGGACGAGGGGGCCAGCGCGCGCGCCGCAAGGGAAGTCGCAGGGTGTGGAGAGCGGGTGACCCAACCCCAACAACCAAACACCACTTACGTCCCTCTCCAAACGAGAGAACATGCATGGGCTGGCATGAGCGGCATGCTCCACTTCGGTGGGGCTCGAGGGGCATTTACGTCCCGAGGCGCTGAACCTTGAGGCCTGAAATTTCATGCTCAGGGACACTAATTCGTATCATTCGGGAGGAGGAAGGAAGTGAGAGCGAGGCGGCGCGCGCATGCGGTGTGTGCAGCTTGGCGTCGTGTTTGAGTGTTTCTGTGAGGAGAGTGGAGAAGGACCCGTCAACTAGCCTTTCCTGCTGTGTGTGTGTGTGTCGTCGGTGCCCCGCGTTTGTTTACACGCGTATGGGGTGCTGCGGTGCGCGCGCTCGCAGGTGTGTGGGCTCGTTGGCGGGTCTTTTGTCTTTAATTTTTTTCGTGTGCGTGCGTGCGTGTTCGCCGCGCGCAGGTTGTAGAGGAGTCGGGGGGGGGGAGGGGCGGTGCCTTTGCGGTTCTTATTCTCTTTTATGCAGCCCGAGGAAAAGAACACCGCCACCGCAACTCCCACCCGTGGTGGTTTTTTCCCTTCGCCCCGTTCGCGGGTTGAGGGGAAGTTTTTTTAGGGCCTTGTATAGTTACATAGAAAATATGGTCGCATAGAATGTCTTCCGAGGCCCCCGGCCCCCCCTCCCTCGCCCTGCGGAACAAATCCCCAAAACCCGCTCCATGTTCATACCGCCTTTTCAACATTCTTAATTACGATGACGGAAAGGAAAATTAATGCGTCCGGGCGTCACAGTTACTACATATTTCAGCGAGTTGGTAACCACTTTTTTTTTTTTTACGCAAAAGAACTTTTAATATCTCGTAGTTTGTTGATATCGCAACAGAAGCACGTTTTTTCACTCATTATGCGCGGGGGGAACTGAGGCATGCCCCAAGAAATACACAAGCGCACGCAACCACGTGTACTCCGAAGAGGCTGGGCCGCACGGAGCGCGGGCTTATGTGCGCCACGGCGTCCCGTCCCGCGAAGGGCGGTACAAATCCAGCACAATCAGCCATTGGGATACCCCAGCAGTGGGGCCCCTTAGTTGCGTAATCTCACTCAAGCGGCTCAGTCGCGCACTACAACTTTGCGGCATCATTTAAGCTGAACTGTAGGGGGGGGGGGCTGCTAAGCGCACGCCTCCCGTTTGGGGGTGTCATTCAGGTTCGTTTGTACGGATTATCATCACAAGAATGGTATCAGTGCACAGTGCTCTGATTGGTTCCGTTCTAAACGTTTCATCATTACACCCACAACACAAACACACACATTAAGGATCACATACGCTACGTGATAGAACTCACTGGGGGGATACGGGGGATAGGGGGAGGGGAAACATATTAGTGGGTAGGCACCCTGAGTGGGCGTAATTCGACCCGCAGGGGGGGGGCCCACCCAGGTAGGGAGTCGTAGCGATTGTGTGCACTACTCCGAACACCACTTGCATGCACCCATTGGATGTAAAAGGGAGGGAAAAAAATAGGGGGTCGAGTCTCCGTTTCCTGAAATCACTCCGGGGTCAATGGTTCAGAATCCCCGCAGCGTTAGACAGAAACGTCACCGCGCTTGAGCCACCGGCACCAACTCCCATCCTGCGTGCTCAGCATTTGTACACATTCACGTTGTCCTCATGCACTTTGCGTGTGCATCGGTCCGCTCGTCGTTAGTTTTTTAAAAAAAAAAAAAAGAAACAAAGAGGCGGAAGAAGAGGCGTGGTATTGGGCATTGTGATGGAAGATAAATGCCCGCAGGAATTGGGACGTTTTCAGGAAAGTGATATTGACTTTGACTGGGATGCCCCCACAGGTGATGAAACCAATAGTGAAAGATATCCCGGTCAAGCGCCAAAAGCTGTGAGAAGGGGCTCCTGCAGCCGCGTGCGGCGTGCATTCTGGAAAGCGCGCAATCTTGTGGTGGCCTACAAGAAGGTCGCATTATGGCGGGAAGACGATCTAACGGACGCGGTGGAATCCTCTCGCACCATTCAGCGGATTCAGGCAAAGCGCTGCGAGAACGGTGAGCCGGATACCTGTCCGTATCTTCTGCGTTATTACGCGCTTAGGGTGATCGACACGCACCACTACCAGTGGCTGATGGAATGGGTTGATTATTCTCTCTTGGATCTGATCGAAAACGAAGTATTTAAAAAGGAAGCGGTGTGTGGGGGGGTTGCTCGGCAATTAGTGGAGGCTCTTCGTTTTTTGCACGTCGAGGTGGGGTTGGTTCACGGGGATGTCAGCCTCGCGAATGTTTTGGTAGTACCAAATGCGGTAACACTTACGGACAGAAAAGGAGAGATGGGCCTTTTTTCTACGCGCCTTGGGGATTTAGAGGGCTGCTTCCCCGTAGGGGTCTCACCGGGGTGCTTTCACGGAACGTATCTCTTCGCGGCACCTGAGATATTAGCGCATCGCGTCGAGGTCGTAGATTTCAGCGTGGATGTGTGGTCGCTAGGGATTGCCATCTGCATGTTGTTAAGCGGGGGCAATCACCCTTTTATCGCTCGCGCAGAGCCAACTTTTTGGGATATCCTCGATTCCTTAAATAACGCCAAGGCTTTGAATCTGCAGACGCACCTCAAGGCGTTGCTTCCCGGTGTCAGTGAAGAGGGCATTGAATTCCTCTGTGGGTGTTTGTCGTGGGAGCCTTCGGAGCGGTTGTCTACTACTCAACTTACCCAGCTTCCGTGGTTTTCACGATACTTTGGATAGCGTGTGTGGGTGGTCGTGCATCTATCCTTCTCATTCATTCGCACGTTAAAACTTAGAAAGAGAGAGAGAGAGAGGGAGAGGGAAGGTGAATGGGGTGACTTTAAGGCATGATGTGTGTAGTAGGGCTATGCTATGTATTTTTTTGGCCTTCTTTTTCCAGGCGCCGGTTTTACATGACTCCTTTTTCCCCTTTTCTTTTTCAGGTTGGATAGTCTCTCTGTTGTTGTTTGTGATATCGCCCATTTGTTCATCAATGAACCGAATTATTCAAGTCAATGCGGGAGGGCGTCTCTTTCAGACCTATCTATCCACGCTGTTGCGCTATCCGGAAACTAAATTTGCGAAACTTTTTGCGCCAGGCCAGGGCCAAACTACGCCCCAAGTTCCCAAGCTGAACCTCGACGAACAGGGCTCACCCGCAGACAGTGTTTTCCTGGACGTTAACCCGGACGTGTTTGACCTTGTTCTGAACTTTCTGCGCACGAACATCATGCGCCTGCCCACCCACAACGACGCCCTGCGTTCGGATCTAGTATTTCATCTGAACACGTGGGACCTCCTGCCGTACGCGTTTCCGCCGCTGCCGGGGGGGGAAGGCGAGGGCGAGGGCGAGGGGGAGAATGGCGAGGGCGAGGAGGGCCCCGCGAGGGTCGTTCTCCCGGACGCGTGCGTCGTCCAGCTCTGCGATCACCTGCACCACGACCAAGGGGTGAAGCGCCACGCGCTGACGATCACCTACGGCGCGGACGGCTTCCAGCTCCGCGGCCTCACCCAGGCCATTCGCCGCGACCTCTCCCGGCAGCTCTCCTCGACGTTCTGGCAGTGCTACCAAACCAACGAACGCGCGGCGTTCTTCACGACGACGAAGATCGCGAACGGGGCGGCCGACCTGCTGATGACGTCCATCACCCAGCAGGTGATCGAGCATACGGAGCGGATGGGCTACCACCTGACCAGTTCCTACATCACCCTCAGCCCGGACGTCGTCCACACGAGTGTCCGAATGCTCATTCACAACCTCATCTTCCGGCGCACACGCTTGCCGTACTTAGAGCCCTCCGACGGGATCGCCCTGTTGGAGGATGGCGGCGAAGAGGAGGTCCTCGAGACTTTTCAAAACTTTGAGCCCAGACACGTTGGACCAAAGAAGGTCGAATGGGAGGAATCTCGTCCACCAGCATCCGAACGAGTAAGTGATATATGGAAATCGGAATAACTCCCTGTAAAAAAAAAACTACTCACCGTGTAAATGGATATTGCGATAAACTATAAGATATAAGACAACCCTAAAGAAGATGAAACATGGTTTGAATTAGCTAACGGAAATGTATAATTTTAGAAATAAACGCTCCTTAAATTTATTTTATCCCTCCCCAAGAAGACAGCGCGTGACAGGAAAAAAAAGTTTGTGTTGGGGGACGGGGAGCCGAAGACCCCCGAATCCCAAATTCGTCAGAGAGTGAATTCTGTAAGTTTACCCCACCAATAAAGTGAGGGAACTGAATCTAGAAAAGTTCCAGGCAAAACGTACGCGGGTTGTCCTTCAGGCGCGCGCAAGCATGGATGCGCTCGTTGGCGGCCCCCCGCTCGCACGCGCATCGCGTCTTGGACGAGAGGGGCAGTTTCATCAGGCGCTGCTGGCGGGACACCTTCGTGGCCCTGTCGGAGAGGAACCGCCGACGGCGTGTGCGAGTACCTTTTGTTCACCCCCCCCCGTTGAACCACTCGGTGGCGCACCGCATCGACCCCCAACCGTTCTCGCCTGAACGCCACTAAGCCAGAAGCCAATCCCAAGACCAGATGCCCCATATATACACACATTGATTCGTATTCAACTGCAAGCTCGTTTTCCCTCCGCACGCACACACACACACACACAATACTACTCACCCGTGGACGTATTTTTATATACCTACGTGGGTGCGTGGGTGTGGGTGGGTGTGGGTGTGGACCCTCTTCTTTTCTCTATCGTCATCACCACCAACAACCCTCCACGCAGGCAGAAGTAGACCGTGCGCACACGCGTGCGCCGGCGGCTCTGCCGCGACTGTGCGGGTCGTGCTGTTGCTGTGTGTGCTGTCGTGTCTACACACGTGGTTCTCACCTTTACCTCACGAATACTCTGTCGAATCGCCACCCAACAGACTGGAGCTTGCTCCCTCGAAGGCGCCAAGTATATTCATGATCACAAGACATTAAACACGTAGAACTCACGCCAATACCTATGTGTACACGCGCACGCAGCGCTTGCGAAAGCAAAAACACGCGGCCACCCCAAACGCACGCGCGGCGGGGCACCCCAAACGCCGGGGCCGTGCCCGGCTCGAAACTGCAGGCAACGGTATGTGGTTGCTGGGAAAAGTGGGAGTGTGAGGCGGTGGGCGTGGGGCGCGTTGCGGTCTTCTCGCACGAGGGGGCCAGCGCGCGCGCCGCAAGGGAAGTCGCAGGGTGTGGAGAGCGGGTGACGCAACCCCAACAACCAAACACCACTTACGTCCCTCTCCAAACGAGAGAACATGCATGGGCTGGCATGAGCGGCATGCTCCACTTCGGTGGGGCTCGAGGGGCATTTACGTCCCGAGGCGCTGAACCTTGAGGCCTGAAATTTCATGCTCAGGGACACTAATTCGTATCATTCGAGAGGAGGAAGGAAGTGAGAGCGGAAGTGAGAGCGAGGCGGCGCGCGCATGCGGTGTGTGCCGCTTGGCGTCGTGTTTGAGTGTTTCTGTGAGGAGAGTGGAGAAGGACCCGTCAACTAGCCTTTCCTGCTGTGTGTGTGTGTCGTCGGTGCCCCGCGTGTGCTTACACGCGTATGGGGTGCTGCGGTGCGCGCGCTCGCAGGTGTGTGGGCTCGTTGGCGGGTCTTTTGTCTTTATTTTTTTTCGTGTGCGTGCGTGCGTGTTCGCCGCGCGCAGGTTGTAGAGGAGTCGGGGGGAGGGGGAGGGGCGGTGCCTTTGCGGTTCTTATTCTCTTTTATGCAGCCCGAGGAAAAGAACACCGCCACCGCAACTCCCACCCGTGGTGGTTTTTTCCCTTCGCCCCGTTCGCGGGTTGAGGGGAAGCTTTTTTTAGGGCCTTGTATAGTTACATAGAAAAGGTCGTCGCATAGAATGACTTCCGAGGCCGACGGCCCCCCCTCCCTCCCCCTGCGGAACAAATCCCCAAAACCTGCTCCATCTTCATACCGCCTTTTTAACATTCTTAATTACGATGACGGAAAGGAAAATTAATGCGTCCGGGCGTCACAGTTACTACATATTTCAGCGAGTTGGTAACCACTTTTTTTTTTTTACGCAAAAGAACTTTTAATATCTCGTAGTTTGTTGATATCGCAACAGAAGCACGTTTTTTCACTCATTATGCGCGGGGGGAACTGAGGCATGCCCCAAGAAATACACAAGCGCACGCAACCACGTGTACTCCGAAGAGGCTGGGCCGCACGGAACGCGGGCTTGTGTGCGCCACGGCGTCCCGTCCCGCGAAGGGCGGTACAAATCCAGCACAATCAGCCATTGGGATACCCCAGCAGTGGGGCCCCTTAGTTGCGTAATCTCACTCAAGCCGCTCAGTCGCGCACTACAACTTTGCGGCATCATTTAAGCTGAACTGTAGGGGGGAGGGGGGGGTGGGGGCTTCTAAGCGCACGCCTCCTGTGTTTGGGGGTGACATTCAGGTTCGTTTGTACGGATTATCATCACAAGAATGGTATCAGTGCACAGTGCTCTGATTGGTTCCGTTCTAAACGTTTCATCATTGCACCCACAACACAAACACACACATTAAGGATCACACACACGATGTGTGATAGAACTCACTGGGGGGATACGGGGGATAGGGGGAGGGGAAACATGTTAGTGGGTAGGCACCCTGAGTGGGCGTAATTCGACCCGCAGGGGGGGGGCCCACCCAGGTAGGGAGTCGTAGCGATTGTGCGCACTACTCCGCACACCACTTGCATGCACCCATTGGATGTAAAAGGGAGGGAAAAAAATAGGGGGTCGAGTCTCCGTTTCCTGAAATCACTCCGGGACCAATGGTTCAGAATCCCCGCAGCGTTAGACAGAAACGTCACCGCGCTTGAGCCACCGGCACCAACTCCCATCCTGCGTGCTCAGCATTTGTACACATTCANTATGCAGCCCGAGGAAAAGAACACCGCCACCGCAACTCCCACCCGTGGTGGTTTTTTCCCTTCGCCCCGTTCGCGGGTTGAGGGGAAGTTTTTTTTAGGGCCTTGTATAGTTACATAGAAAATGTCGTCGCATAGAATGACTTCCGAGGCCCCCGGCCCCCCCTCCCTCCCCCTGCGGAACAAATCCCCAAAACCAGCTCCATCTTCATACCGCCTTTTCAACATTCTTAATTACGATGACGGAAAGGAAAATTAATGCGTCCGG
>MJCC01000011.1:520474-534496 GCA_001766655.1 Phytomonas francai
GGCCCCGCGCCGCGCCCGCCGCGCCGCCCCGCCCCCCGCTCCGGCTGGAGCTGCCGCGCGTGCTGCTCCTCCTGCTGAGCAATGCTGCGCAGGAGGCCGTGTCGCGCGCGCGCGAGGGCCTCGCGGCGCTCCGCCACGAACACGCGGCGCTGCTCGAGGTCGCGGCGCTGGCGGAGGTGCTCGTCCTGCAGCCGCGCCTTCAGCGCGAGGACCTCGGCCTTCGCCTGGTCCCGCCCCCGCCCCGCGTCCTTGCCGACGTCGATCAGCTCCTGCATCTCCTTCTCCGTCGTCCGGAGTGCCTTCTCAGCCGAGGAGAGCTGCGTGTCAAACCCCCCTTGCTCGAGCTGGAGACGCTCTAGGAGGGTTTCATAGGTCTTGCGAATCGTGTTCACCTCATTGTGCTTGATCAGACACTTGTCCAGGCGGTTCTCCAGCGCGCGGATGTTCTGCGCGACCGGCGAGCTCTCGTCGATGATGGTGTTGTTGCTCTCGATCTGGACGTACTTGTTCTCCTCGACCACACGCTCGATCTCGCGGGTGAGCTCCATATTCTTCCCTTTGATCGCGTTCAGACTGCGTTTGAGGACGCACATCATATTGTGCAGAAGCTCCTCCTCCTTCTGGTAGTGGGTGTCAATGTCGATGTTCTGCTGCCCATGCAGCGCCTGCTGGAGGGATTGCCGAAGCTCCTTATTTTCACGCCGAAGCGTCGTGAGAAGCTCGTTATTTTTACGCATCTCACTCTGAAGACTCTCCAAGTGATTTCGCTGACTGACATCAATGATAGTCTGCCGCTTGCGTGATAAGTCATCCCCCGGCATGTCTTCTGATATCTGCGTAAAACTATATCTCCTCTAAGGGCCTAGGATTGGCTGATGGTCCACCGTTTTCCTTCCCGTGCACTTTTCTAATATTTCCTTCAAAATAAACTGCGGTAAAGAAAGAAAGGCAAGTAGAGGAGAAAAAATGTCTATTGCAAAAGAAAGGAAAAGAAAAAATAAGATGCATCCTATACTCAGTTTTGAATAAATTGGTTAGATTCTGATTTTGTGAGCAGATTTCAATTTTATGAGTCTGACAGAAGAGAGAAAGAGACTAGTAGCCAGATTTAGCCACTCGGACTATATTGGAATTCTGTTACCAACCATTCGTTCCCCCCCCCCCCTTCCAGAAAAGAGCTTTTACACCGTATCTAAATAAAGGAAAACGTATATTATGAGAAAAGAGAAGAAATGTATATCCAAATGGTAAAAATAATCGCCACCTTTATCTATATCGTACTTGTTAAAGAGAAATAAAGATGTTTAGCATTTTAATTGGCTAATAAATTTTCACGTATATGTTCAGCAAGACGGCTCAATTGTCTCTCCTATCCCCTCCTTTCACCACAGCTTTGGTGCATATCTGCGCGGATTTACAGAAGAGATGCCGCTTGAGCACAATGTACATTTGAGAATGGGGGAAAAAATAAATATATCAGAATGGAAAATTCAGTACGAAGAGCTTTTTTTTTTTGCCCCCTTCAAAGCAGCATAGGCACATCCTCCCCTCTCTTTGCTTTAAAGTGAGGTTGTGAAAACTGAGCTGCATTTTTTCATCAGCTCGCTTTATGAAGACGTCAGATCGTCAACGAGGATACTTTCTAATTGCCCTGGAAATCAATTCTGTAGAGTGATGCCAAGAATCATTTAAAACAAACAAAAGCAGATTCTGGATAATGTTCAGCTCCGTATAAAGAACCCTATCAAGGGATGCTGTGGTAAGCAGATAAAAAACAGCAACTACACAACATAAACGTATATTTTTCTGAAAAGAAAATAGCCTTACGCGGTAAGGACGTCTGCACTACACTAATGGGATTATTCTCACGATTTTTCGAAGCTGAATATCCCTCTTCCCCCCCTCCTAGCCATTGCTATCACTGAATGGGGGTTGATGCGTTCGTCGCCGGTGTGAAGTTGCTTCCTTCTGAAGCGTTTACTTGTGTTCTCAATAAACGCCATATCACGTCACCGGTGGTATACCACTTCTCCAAAATGGCCTGAAAGTTCAGATAGTAAAACTTCAACAGACAGGCACTCAACAAGAGAAGAGCAGGTACCCCAATGAAGATTATTTGGGATATTATTTGTTGCCGCCATTGTTCTGCGTTTTCGAGCATCACTTCCTTGACGACTTGCACTTTATCTGTAATGCGGGTGACGGTAGGATTGCACAATTGCCGGATCGAGGCCTCATGCCGCGTGATCGCGAGGATGACGTGGAGGACGGCATCCCAGCACCCCTTCACGGCGTTCTTCACCGGGGAGACGATCGTCCACCAGAACTCCTGCAACCCACCGAAGGCGTAGACCGTCCCCTCGACCGCACGCCACTCCATCATCGCCGTCCCCCCCGCCCCTAACCGCGCGATGGCCGTCAGAAGCTCCAAGGCGCTGGTGTAAAGTAGGCTACAGACGTTGCAGAGACCCCCTGTCACTCCCAAGAGGACCCCCAAAGGCAGCAACAGCAGACTGCAGAGGCCCCCTATTACCCCCCAGAGCGCCCCCAAAGGCAGCAACAGCAGGCTGCAGAGGCCCTCTATTACCCCCCAGAGCGCCCCCAAAGGCAGCAACAGCAGACTGCAGAGTCCCCCTATTACCCCCCAGAGCGCCCCCAAAGGCAGCAACAGCAGACTACAGAGGCCCCCAAAGGCCTGCGTGACGTAAAGCCGCGAGAGCACGCGCGCCAGCCCCTCACCGCTCGTCCACAGCTCCGACAGCAGGTAGGTCGCGAGGACGGAGCGGCGGAGCGCGAGACGGTGCTCGACCACGCGCGCGAGCGGCTCCAGCCCGCGGGCCACCCCCCCCTTCAGCTGCGGGAGGTGCCGGTAGAGGTCGTAGAACCCCGCGGCGAAGGCGACGAGCGGCGAGAGGTGGGCCAGGACGACGTGGAGCCCGCGCAGGAGCCGGCGCCGCGGGATCCCGGGGACGAGCGCCCAGCGTGGTATGCCGCTTTCGCACATCCTGAGCAGCCGGCGCTGCGCCGGGGCGCTCGCGGCGTACGGGAAGCTCCCCGTCTCCGGCAGCAGCACCTCACGCAGGGCCCCAACGAAGAGGGGATCGGCGCTGAACACCGACAGCACCACCTCATGATGTGTGGAAACCAGCCGTGGCAAGTCCCCCTCACCCCTCCGCGAAGACCGCCGGGAAGGGGCACTCTGTCTCTTTTGGGTTCGCCTTTTTTCAGGATCTCTCCCTGCCCTTTCTACGTTTGACGCTTTCTGGGGGATATGCGCGTTGATACCCGCTCGGCGTTGCGCTCGAATTGCTTGGAGGTCGCCTTCACGGCCGTAGTGTTCGAGCGATTTTCGAAGGGAGGGGAAGAGGTAGCTGCGCACGAGTTTAGCCTCCATCGAAAAGCGACTGGAGGAGAGCCGCGGCCCATAGTCGAGCGCTGTCAGATCTGCGTGAAGTACTTCAATAGACTCTGCGGCGTGGCGGGAAGAAGAAGTCGTCGATGAAGATGATAAAAACAACCTCAGCGAATCATCCTTGTCGTCGTCGTCGGAAGAAAACGGAGAGGAGGATGCCCAACGCCGTTTCGCCAGTCGTCGATCGCGAGCGAACGCAGGCGGTGTGCCAAAGAGCGAGCGCTGCAATCTTTTCCACCATAAGTGAAGCTGCCGCAGAGAATGGCGTCTTCTCCAACTCCCACGCGGGGATGCGTTATCAAGCTCTGCCGCGAGAGATTTTCTAATTTTGTTTTCATCGTTGAGGAGGGGCAGATCCTCTACGGGATCAATAATGAATACAAAGCGATCCCGTGGCTTTGCGTTGAAGAGCCAGCGGGCGGTATGCCCGACGACCTCCCCGTTTCGTCGGCGGCGGTGGGAGAAGTAATCGGAGCCGGCCGCCAGCGTTCGCCATCTGCCAAGCTGCAGGTAGTGCAGGATGACAGGCGCCTCCCCCTCTAACCCAAAAGGGTAAAACACGCTTCTGTGTGGCACGCAGCGCCCGTGAGCATTACGGAAGGCTATGTAAGAATCGCTTTCCTCCGTGCTGTCCTCCTCCCGCACGGTTGATGACGCGAACGAGGCCAAGGTCGAAGTAGGCACGGTCCCTTGATTGACGGCGGACGTAGCGAATTCGTAACTTGACGGGCTTCGCGCGACGTATCGCCACGACGGCAGAATCTGTTCCATTCTCGCCATGGCGCTGTTCCTGTTCTCCCCCGGCAAGAAACTGGAAAACAACCGCGATCTCGGCGAGGAAAAGGTTTCAGACAAAGAGTGAACATCTTCCCCAGGCGTTAGGGGGTTACTGAACTCGTTCAGTGTGTATATGTGGTTCGCTCTAGGAGGACGCTGCGGTGGGTGGGCATCATGTCTGGGGTTCATAGAGGGAGGAAGAGGAAATTCTTTACCTCGCGATGCACTCCTGTGAAGATTACTATTGACTGACATGGTAAAGAAAAGGGACTTCAAGGGTATTCATAAAAGCATCAATATCAAAAATTGGTAATTTTCAATCAATCTATACCTTTTATTCAGTTTATTGAAGTTTTTAAAAAAATTCATTAATCTTCTTTCTATGTATATTTTATCTAAGAGCTATAGCAGTCGACCGTGCAAGTGTACCACAAAATACGATTATAGCAGAGTTGACTTCTTTAAAAAATAAGAGACAAAAAGAGAATGCCACGCACAGACTACCAGAAAAATATGTATACATATAAAGGGTCCGCTCTGTGTAAAGTATACACCTTCAGTTCTCATGACACTTTCTCTGCTTTCTGTCCGTCGTTGAAAGATTTCTGTATCCCACTCCCTGTAAATTACGTGTAATCACAGACATACACACACATATATATACAAATAGTGTATATGGTATGATGCTATCCTGCTGTATCACGTAGAATATAAATGAATATATATATATATATGTATACTCAAATCAACTCCTCTCTTTCGATCGCCGATAATCCTTTTCGCCTCCCTTTTCCAGTGTAATATACACCCATTACGAAGGGGGCGTGTTACCCTTTTTGTGGTTCTCGTCGTCAACTGCATCCATCACGAAGGATCCGTACTGTTGATTCCACTCCGTATACCGCTGCACCTCGGACACCCCTACACTCGGTTTGATGCGCCTCAGGGCCTGCTCGAAGTCGCACGCGTTGACGGGTCGGAGGTCCTTTTGAGTAATCTTGCTCAACTCGCAAGACGTCATCTCTCGCAGTGGACCCATCGCGGCCTCCCGGCAGAGTAGCCGGAGATCGGCGCCGGAGAAACCTGCTGTCATCTCTGCCACGCGCGTGAAATCGTCGGCCGATAGGCGATGCGCCTCGCCACCATCGATCGGGAGGTTTGCCGCCGTGGGCTCCGATTCCTTCGAGTGGAGTGTGGAGAGAAGCCGCTCGATGAGCTGTCGGCGCGCGGTGAGGTCGGGAAGGGGGATGTAGAGTCTCTTTTCCAACCGCCGACGCGCGGCCTCATCGAGCTCGTCGGGGCGGTTTGTCGCGCCGATTAACAGGACGCGGTCCCCGCTGTTTGTGGAGACGCCGTCGAGGTGAACCAAAAACTCCGTCTTGACGCGCCGCACCGCGTCCATCTCGCCCTCGCCGCGCATCGACAACAGGGAGTCGATCTCGTCAATAAAGATGACGCTCGGCTGCTTCACGATGGCCACGGCAAAGAGACAGCGCACGAGCTTCTCGCCATCCCCGACCCACTTCGACATCAGCGAGGATGAGGAGATGTTCAGGAACGTGCACTGCGCGCGGTTCGCGATGGCGCGCGCGATCATGGTCTTGCCGGTGCCGGGTGGCCCGAACAGCAGCAGGCCGCGCGGCGGGTCGCGCAGGCCGACGAAGAGGTCCGGCCGGCGCAGTGGCCACACGATGGCCTCCTCGACGCTCGCCTTGGCGTGCGCGAGGCCGACGATGTCGTCCCACCCGACCGGCCGCCCCGCCCCCCCCTCGAGGATCTCCATCGCGACCTGCGCCACGAGCCGCGCGTCGAGCGGCCGGAGGATCTCCGGCACGCTGCCGTCGGGCCGCAGCAGCCCCGGCGGATACGCCGCGCCGTCGCCGTCGCCGTCCCCCCCGTTGGCGTCCTCCCGGCTGGGAGGTGGGTTCGGAGGAGGGTTGTGGGAGGGATTGTGACGGGGGTTGTGGGAGGGGTTCGGAGGAGGGTTGTAGGGGGGGTTGTGGGAGGGGTTCGGAGGAGGGTTGTAGGGGGGGTTGTGGGAGGGGTTGTGACGGGGGTTGTGGGAGGGGTTCGGAGGGTTGGGGAGGGGGTCCCAGCCGCCGTCGGGGGGCCTGCGCGCCTGCTGGAAGGGCGGCTGGAAGCCCGTCCGGCGGAGGCCGAGCGCGGGGGAGCGGTGGGCGAGCGCGCCCGCGTGCACAGGCGCCGCGCGGCCCGCTTTGATGTCGCGCAGGAGCTGCTCGCCCGCGGAGACGAACCCCGCGGCGGCGGCCGGCGCCCGAGGCGGGCTCGCGCGTTTGGGGTCGAGCCGCGGCGCGGCCCGCCCCTCCCCCGCCGATTCCCGCGGCGGGGGAGGGGGAGAGCAGGGGCGCCCGCCGTCCTGCCCGCCGCGGTTCACGCGCACGCTGAAGGCGAAGGAGTTCTTGCCGCCGTGGCGGAGGCTCGGCGGCGGGGAGGGCGATCGCGCCTTCGCCCCAGCGGGATCGGGCCTCGGCGGCGCGTTCGTCGGGGCAGGGGGGGGGCTCGGCGCCGTCGGGGAGCGCGGGCGCGCCTTCCCGCCCTCGACAGCCGCCCCTTCCCGCGTGCGTTTGAACGGATTGGGCGGGGGGGCCGACGACGTTGTCGGCGGCGGGCGGCCGCTGCCGGCCGCGGCCGACGGCGAGGCCCCGCAGCTTCCCAAGAGCATCTTCAGCGGGATCGGGAGGCGCCGCGTCGCCGCGCCGCGGCCCTCGGGCGTGAGCAGCTCCCACAACCCGCCGCGCGCGGTCCCCAGGACCTCGATCACGCGCTCGCCCGTGCGTTTCTTCTCGGCGGCGGCGACGCGCTGGCGCACGGCGGGGTCCGCGAGCATCCCGCGCGCGAGAAACGACACCGCGCAGAGCTGCGGGAGCACCATCCGGATAAGCGCGTTCGCGGGATGCCCTCTCGGCTGCGGTGGCCCTGTCTTCTCAATCGCCCCGACCACCTTGTCAAGCTTCTGCACGGCGGCTTTAACGGAGGCCGCCGGGGAAGCGCTTTTGTCGGGCTTGTCTTCCGCATCGCCCACGGCGTGCAGGCGGGCCTCCGCCGCGCAGAGAGTTTCAAAGGTGCCTTCCCCGTCGATTCCACTATTGCCACCTGCAGGGGTTGACGACGTGCTAGTTAGCGTTTTCATAGCCGCCTCGCGGCTCCGCGCTTCTTTACGGATCGAACGAAGGCATGCAAACATATTATAATCCTCTTATTTGTGACTATTTTCCCTTAAATACGTTCCTTTTTTAGAATTTAAAATCAATAAGGACAGATGTTTGATGGGCTCGTACATTTCATGAAAAATATGGGGCCGGATGAACGTTTCACTGCATTTTTTTTTTCAAATTTTATCGTTTTTAATGAACCTCATCCTAAAAATGATTGGTTTATATGCTTCAACACATGCACATACTTATATATGTATATATAGTGCGATGATTGTATTCAATATCAATATTTCTCCTTATTTTTTTCATCCTACTTTAGTTTTGCGTTGGTCTTATCGATCAAACGCGCTCCGTACTCCTTTTTAATTCTCAGGGAATTGTGTATAAAAAGAAACAAAACAAAATAAAAATATATACGAATATAAACAGAATTCTATTTGAACGGATACCGTGAGTGCTTTTGCTTATTAGTTTCACTTTTTATTTTTCATCACCCCGGTTCATGGTATATATAATTTAGAGAAAATGGATAAACTAGTTACAAGGTCCACGAATTTTCGAAGGGCCTCATCCTCACCCAGCCCCCGACTTGTTCTTGGGGAACTTCGCAGACGCTGATCGGGGACTCGGTCAATCGCCTCTGATAATACCTAACCCCGCGAGGGAGCGTTAACCGCCCCCTGTCTTCCCTCCACGTGCGCGGCAGCAACTTGGCCGAGGCGGTGGAGCTCTTCGGGAGATCCAGGACGGAATTCGATCGCGGAGGCCCGCGGTGTATGAGCTGCATTCGCCACGGAATCGGCATCAGGCGGATCCGTCGAAGAAAATTCCGACATTGGCGACCCCCCCCCCCGGGGGTGTGCAGGTCGAATCGGCGGCCCCTCCAATTTGGGCTATTCAAACTGGGCGGATCCGACGAGGGGGCTGGGATGTAAAAGGAGGACGAGGGCGGGGAGGGAATCAGTGTTGGCATCTGAAAAGAGTCTCTTTCCTCGTGTGCGGAGGCGCCTCTTCGGGAGTCGTGCTTCGTCGTCGGTTTGCGCGGGGGAGAGCCGCCGCCATGCCGCTTAAACTCCTGCATCGCAATCTCCTTGTAGAAGTTCACGAAGTTGTCGAAGTCGATCGTCCAGGTGCGCTGCGCGGGGTCGGCCTCGGGGAAGGCGAGTTCCTCAACCTCCCGCCAACCCATCCCCAGCCCCCCGCACAGCGTTAACATCGCAAAATCGATGAAATCGACGCGGTGGAGCACCCCAAATGTCCCTACATCGACACCATCGAAGAAATAACGAAGCACCTCGATATCATTCACGGAGAAGACAACACGCAACGTCTTTTCGAACTGCATGCGCACAAACAGGCGGTTAATGAGCGCCCTGGTTTCGCTCTTGCACAGCGCAATGAAGGGAAGCCGCCATTGTAAATTGAGAAACTTGCTCGTGCGCAGGACCCGTTTTCGATTGATCTCTTTGATTTGGCTTTTGGAAATGAGTTTAGGGGAGCTTTTTCGTGGCCTCCACGCGCCCCACGTCGCGCTTCTTTTGCCAGGCGTCGGCACTTTCTCCAACCGCTGCAGCACAATCTCCGGCTTTAGTTCCTTCCCCTCCCTTTCCTCTTGTCTTCGTTTGTGTTTCCGCGCGATGGGGATTTCATTTTCCGCCGCGAGGGGGCGGACCTGCGAGCGGGACATCCTGGACCCCGCCACCCACCGCCTATCAGGCCACCTTCCAACCGGCGTACTCCTCTCCTCCTCTCCGCCCGTCGAGGGCGTTCCCACCTCGATGATGCCGGGGGAAAAGAAAGTAGAAATAGGTTTACTGCTCGACATCGTGGACTCCGCCGCCGCTCGTCGGATTAATGGCGGCTTGCACGGCGTTAAGGCCTCATCGTTGGGCGGGGAAAACCGCGGAAGAAGGCTTTGCAGGTAGCGGCCCCGCTCGCGCATCGCTTCCTCTCTGCGCGAACGTTGGTGCTTCTTTTTCATCGGAAGATATAGAGGGGGAAGGGAGGTGGGGGAGGGGGAGATGGTCTGCCTAACTGCGTGATCCTCCCCGTCCGTCGTCTGCGCAACTTCCTCTCTTTTGTTTTCCACTCGCACGCTTTTCTTCTCTCCCTCCTCTTCCACCCCTTTCCTTTCCTTTCCTTTCGTCTTTTTCTTGCTCTTCTTTTCCTCTTTAACGCCACGGAGGGCGGGGTTTTCGGGTTTGCATGCGCCCCGAGGGTGTCTTGAGCCTCCCCGCCTGCGCGCCGCCGTCGTCGGGATGATTTTCTCGCCGTGATCGCTCGACTTTTCATCGTGCGGGCCGCCAGCGAGGACCATCCAGCCGCGCTTCCGCAGCCGCTCGAAATCGCGCCGCCAGGGCGTTGTGGGATGGGCCGGAAAAAGAGCTACCGGGGGGAGCCCGCGGAGGCTCTCGCCGGCGGCCGCTGCCTCCCGCGCACCGCCGTTGTCGTCGAGACGCTCCGCGATTCGACATTGTTCACTTTTTTGGAGGGCTTCGACCGGCTCGAGACTGGCGAAGCCGCGCACGCGATCCCGCGGCTCCTCCTCGAGCGAGGTGAGAAGGGGGTCCTTCTGGACGACGCGGTCGGTCTCGCGCTCGGCAGAGGGGAGAGCCTCACAGGGCTCCGCGAGCTCCTTTTGAGCGGAGGCCGCCGCCGCGGCGCAGGGGGCGTGATGGGCCCGAGGTTGATCGATTTCAAAGCCCACGCCGAGCTTCTCGACCCTGTCTTCGTTCTCCGTCCGCTTTTCGTCTTCCGTCTTCTTTCCGGGGGGTGGGGCGAGGGGATCGGCGTCGGACATGCCGCCCTCCCTCTCGATAGGAAGCCGCTCGAGCATCCTCAACGCGCTCGCGCCCTGCGCGTGAACCTGCTGCCTTACCAGATCACATAGCGTCTGGTCGTAGTAGGCGACCTTCCTCAAGTCCACTGTGGACTTCGACAGCGCTCGCATCCGCTTTCGGAAGTAGGCGGTATAGCTGGCATTCTTCGCCAGCTCCACCTCCCGCAGGGGCACACAGCAGACGTCGTTAAAGTTCAAAAAAGGATTCCGAGCGCGTACGATCTCGTCCTCCCGGATACGACCCACTTCCTCAGCTTTGTAGGCCGCGGCGGCCTTGTGGTAGACTCGCATGGCGCTTTTTTTATTCGTTTGGTCGAGGGTCGAGGGGTCTGGCAGGGTGAGGTCGGAGACCAGCACGCCGCTCACGCGGGGTGGTAAATGCGGGTAGAGATGGCGGCGGTCGACCGCGCGGTGCGACTTCTCCTCTGCCAGCCTCACCATGCGGTCGGCGAGGGCGGACTCGAGCCCCGCAATTTTCGCCATATCCACCGTCCCCTTTCCCCTTTCCGCGTCGATCTCCCACGCGAGTCGGCGGAATTCCGAATCCGTGAACACCCCGACCTCCTCCATCGCGATCCCCTCCACGGGCGCCGTGGGGAGGAAGGGATACCGCTCCGCGAGCGAGATCCGCTCCATGAGTCTACCCCACCCCCAGAGCCGCTCCTCCACCGTGAGATTCCACACCACCTCGCGCATCTGCTTTTCGAGATACTCGCGGGCGGTTTGGCGGTCGACATCGAGGATTGCACGTGCGGGGTCGGCCAGCGCGCGATATTGCTTATACAGCCGCATAAACGGCTTATGAAAAGCCAACTGCAGATCCCGTAGGCGCACGGGGAGGAGATGCGCGTCGAGGAAAGGAAAGCGGGCCCGCAGGGCGCGCTCCGCCGTCTGGAATTCCGCCATCATCTCACTGCACCTTCTCTGCATATTCACCTCAACGCGCGCAAGGGCATTCGGCGTGCTTTCCTCGTCCAAAGACCCATCCTCGGGCATCAATTCGTCCGCACCCTCGCGAAGCCGTTTTCGTCGGGACGCCAAATGAAGAAAGGTCTCGTCGTGCAGGAGGGGAACTCGGGCGAGCGGCATCATGCGGAGGTGGTGGGCAAGGAAGGGAAAGCGCCGAAGCAGGGCCTGGTCCTGTCGAGTTTCCTCCACGCGGGCCCGTGCGAGGTCCGAGGCAATCTGTTTAATCCGAAGCTTCCGCACCTCGTTCACAGACCGCCCCGCGGAGACCCGACCGTCCTCCACAAAGCGCTTGTGAAGGTGTTGGAGGTGTAGATAATGGTCATCGATGCCTGCGAGGTGGCTCGCCTCGGCAATGCAGGCGAAGGCGTGGCCTCCTTCGTCCTCCGCGGTCGCCAGCGGCGGGCTGAGTTGATCCTCTGGATAGTAAAGCCCAAGCGCCCACAAACGCCGGCGGCGCTGCCGTAGACCCCACATCAGATGCGCATACATCGCAGTATCCCGCCGGTGGCGGAGGGCCTTGACGTCGGCGGGGGACGCTCCCGACGAACGCGCCCGCTGGAGGTCGACCTCGACGCCGCAGAGCTCCGTCAGCGCGTTGAAAACGCCCCGGTCGTCGGCGATAAGGTTGACCGAGGTGCGGTACATTTCCTTCTCAATCGCCGTGCACCCTCTCCGGTCCGAACCAGCCCCCCGCAGCATCTCCTCATGGCGGGTCTTCAACTTCGCAAAGTTGAAATCCTCTGCAAGGGCCGGATTCGCATCGCGCACGCACATCGGGTAGCTTTCACGGAGCTCTTTTAACGTCCACGCCATCTGTCTTTCCGCGGTTTCATAGGCCACAAACAACTCATGAGGACACTTCTTAATCATAGTACTGGGATCCTCAAAATAGGCGCCCAGGAGAGGCGATCGCGCGGAGTGGGCTCTCTCCACCCCCATAATTTTCTCATCCCTGCGAAGCCACAGCGCCGACAGCAGCACCGGGGCGGCAGGGTCTAAGCACGAATCACAAGCCTCGCAATCTTCCGAGAGCGCCTTATCCGCCAACTCTTCCACTCGTTTTACCAACTCGCAGTCGAGCTCTGTGAGCTTCGTGAGATTCAGAGGGGCGATCGACATCACCATACACCGCCACCGCCGTAGAAAGCCGAGGCGCCGGTCATCCTCCAGGTTGAGTTTGTGCAGCGGGAGCATGAACACGTCGAAGTACTTTAAATACGGATGGCGAGCCCGAACAGAGTCATCTTCGTCAACACGGAAGATAGTAATCGCGCGATGCATCGCGGCGAGCTCACAAATCCGAGATTCCATTTTAGCCTGGAGAGAGTTCCGTGAAGGCCCCACCTCGCGGCGCCACTCTGAGAGGAGTTCCTCGAGCATTTCATCGCCTTCGAGAGGGAGATCGGCAAGTAACACCCCTCCAACGCGCTTGTCAAGGAAGGGGTACCTCACCTGCAGGTCTTCCGTCCTTTGAAGCTTCTCTTTTGCCAGAACCTCAGCGCGGACTCGCAGGTCCGCTTCCAGCTTTTGCACCTCTTCTGAATTTACTTCCAGCTGCCGCTGAAGATTGATTAGACTCCTGGCAGCATCGCGAAACGCCGGGTTCGCCATGACGCCCGCTTCACCCAACGTGATTCCCTCCAGCGGCTCATCCGGCAGGAAAGGCATTCGCTCGTGCAGGCCCTCAGCCTCTACTAGTCGTCGGTTGGCGAGCACCGCCTCGTCTTCCGCGACGCGCTCAACCAAGTCGTTTATTCTCTTGATAAGCATTTCTCCGTTTGGGTCCTCAGCAAGAGCCTCGTACTGAGAAATCAGAGCTTCAAGCCGGGGATAACAAGCGATGTGCAGGTCCGTCAGTTCGAGATCCCCAGGAAGACAGGGCAGAAAGGGCAGCTTTCGCCTGAGGGCATCCTCACGATGCGCGTGATGCGCTGCTAGTTCAACCGCACGCGCGCGTATTGCTTCCTCCAGAGCAACCACCTCGGTGCGGTTCAAGGGGTTGGCTGTATTGAGTCCAGCACGCTTGACCATGAGCTCCGACATTAGCTTGTCATTACCCAGCCTAAGCTTTCGCAGCGAAACACCGGCGATGGAATCTTTTAGGAAAGCATACTTCTCCATAAGTGAGGCATCGACACGTGCCCTAGCACGGTGCGCCATGGCTTCATCGAATCGAAGGCACTTCACACGCTCTCGCATCTGTTCTTCCAGGCAACGCAGGACGAAAATATTATTTTTGTCCCCTTTTTCATGCAACAAAGAATGAAAAGCTGCCAGTTGTTGATAATAGGGGTCTCTCATGATGAGCGGGTGAGAGATCAATATAGGTGGATCAACCAAGAATGTAGAAATATCTCCACACAGTGGTCTATCAGTAATACGCAGAACATAGGGTACCAGTTGGTGGAAACATGTATCAGAAAACTCCTGGAGTGTGCTAAGAAGGGAAGTCCGCACTGAAGTTTCCATAAAACACAGTGAATAGTCATGCTGAAGAAGGACCAAATGAAGTAATTTTGGTAGAAAGGGAGAGCATAATGGCATGCTAGATGGAGACAATTCCAAAATAAAAGAAGACAAAGCTGGTTGAAATAGTTCGGTGACGTCGTCCTCGGGAAGCAGGCCCATTTCACGCGCCTTGCGTTCCACCAGCTCCGGCTTCTCTGCGACAGCCTCCTCGGGCCCCTTCATCGCCGCCACAAACTCGGGCACGTCGTCCTCGGGAAGCAGGCCCATTTCACGCGCCTTGCGTTCCACCAGCTCCGGCTTCTCTGCGACAGCCTCCTCGGGCCCCTTCATCGCCGCCACAAACTCGGGCACGTCGTCCTCGGGAAGCAGGCCCATTTCAC
>MJCC01000011.1:540166-555556 GCA_001766655.1 Phytomonas francai
GTGGGATGGAGGGGGGGACGGGCCCCGCCGGGCCCCGCCGCCGGCAGGCCGTGGAGCTGCACGAGGAGGCGGTGCAGCGCGACGAGTTGGCCGCCGGCGCCCCGCGGGAGGGCGCGCGGGGGGTCCGCGTCGGCGCGATCGCCGCCGGGGAACTCCCCTGGTAGCCCGATCGGCAGGGCGTCGATGGTGAAGCACTCCATCGGCAGCCGCGTTCGCGGATGAGGATTCGTGAAGGTGGGGCTCGCGCTGTGCTTCGTTCCTTCGGGACACGTGATTCCTCGCTAGGGTATACCAAGTTTCTGCTGGATTCCCAATGGTGTCGCTTTTTCTGCGGCTATATCGTTTTTTTTTCTTTTTTGCCTTAAGAATTATGGAACTACTCGCTCGTGTAACGTGTCGCTCACCACGTCGTCAACAAGGGAAGCCACAAGTGAAAGTGGAAAGGAAAACGATGTGCGTCTTTTTGATGCGAGGGACACTTTTTTATGAGAGTCGAACATGAAAAGGGCCCTGTTCCAGAGTCCATGAGACTCTGCACACCCAGAATATAGAATTTGAAGCAGGATACCCATAATAATAATAAAAATATCAATAATAATAAGAAATCACATTGCAAAAGACACATGGAATGGAGAAAAGTAAAACCCCCCAAAGGAAGCACACGTAACGAGCGCTTTATATCAGCATCTAACCCCATCCATGAAGCGGGGAATCCTATCGGCGGCGTTGAGTTCGCCCTATCTTTCTGTTTCGTTATTAGCCTGCGCACGTGAAGAAGAACCACATTTATCAGGAAAAACGCGCCCGCCGCCAACACCACTCCGCGCGTCGCGGCAGTGCCGTGATCGTCCCTGTTAAAGTCGTCGCTGGGAACGGGGCCGTTTATGATAAAGCGCACGGAGGTGAACCCGGAGACCTCGGGCAGCGCACGCGTGGAAAAGCCGAACGCCGCTGCGGCTGCCGAGAGGTTAAACGGTGGGGGCGGATTACCGTCAACGCCTGCGGAGGGGCCGTTAACGGCGTAGGTGATGAAGACGGCTTTCCGCCGCGGGAGAGGACGGTCAGGCGACTCCCGCCGGTGCGCGTGCAGCCCCCGCTAGGAGCCAACGTTGGCGTCCATCGCGGCTTGATTTCGTTGGCCGAGGGCGCGGTGGCAGGGGCCGTAGGCTTCGCGTCCGCCAGGGGGGTTGAGGTCGCCGCGCCCCGCGATCGTGAGGAGGGCGCTCGCGGGCGGGGGGGGGGGCAGGTCATGCCGTCGGGGCCGGCGCCTGCGCAGTTGTGGATGCGCGAGAGCGGGTCCGTCGGGAACGCCGCGTAGCGCAGCAGGCGCTGGGGGCCCGCGATGTCCCGCACGGCACGCTGCTCCCGCGATGAAATACGAAACCGCGCACTGGCGTCGAAGGCGTAGAGGTCGGGCCCGAGATCCCGGCAGCGCGCCGCCGCCCGGGAGCGCGCGTAAACGCGGCGGAGGCGGGGAACCCTGGAGCTGCAGTAATAGCTGCTCGAGCCAAGCTCCGCGGTCAAATCGGCGGCCGCGATGCCGTCGTCTTCGTTGTCGCTGTTCACTGGCGTCGTCGTCGTGTTCGCTTCGCCCTCGTTCGGCGGCGGCGGCGGCGGCGGCTTGACCAGCCAGAGCATTCCCTTCGGCAGCGGTGGCGCGAGCCCGGCGGCGGATTCCACCGCGCTCACGTTCAGCACCAGCCACTGCGCGTTTCCGGTCCCACTGTTATATTTTTTAAACCGCCACCACGATCGACTACAGCCCTCCACCGTCGTGTTTTCACTTCCCGCGAGCGCGTTCGCGAGCATGGTCCGAAAAAAGGCAGGAACACCGCGCGGGGGCAGGGTGGCGTAGAGCGATTCGTTGTAGACGCCGATGTCGGTTTTCATCACTGCCAGCCGCTCGTGCGTGAGGTACCACCCCTTCCGAGGTGTGCATAAGGCCCGGGGCGCTGCTCATCGTGATGAACTCCTGCTTTCCGCTCGTGGTGGAAACCTCAAGGCGGTAGGATTTGTAGTGCCGGAGGAGGGACTGGAAGCCGGACCAGGCGGCGTGGCCGAAGAGGAAATCCTCGCCGGCGAGGAGCTTCACGACGGCCTCGCCCGGCCGCATTGTAGCCCTCGACGAGGCCGCCGAGGAGGGCCAGGAGACCGCGGAGCTGCGCGGCGTAGGCCACAGCCTCGGCGCCCTTTTCAGCCGTCGGGCCGGCAGCCAACTCGCTCAGGAAGTCGACCCGCCGCCGCACCCACTCGCCGGCCTCGGGGAGGACGCGAAGGAGCTCGCCGAGCCCGGCGGCCCACGCACTCCGCAGCTGCTCGCGCAGGCATGCGTGCGTGGCGTAGCCCTCGGCGTATCCCGCGGCGCGGTAGGCAATCGCGAGAACCGCGGGGTCGTACGCGGGGCTGCCGTCGGGCGGCTTGATGAAGGAGGGGTCGAACGCGACCTCGACCGTGTCCCACCCGTTTTCGTACAAAGACGCCCGGACCACCACCGAGGCGGCCGCGGCGCCAAAGAAAACATCGTCGGTGGCCCACAACGCATCCGTCATGGCGTTATATCGCACAACAACGGTCATGTGAACCTCTGCCACGGTCGATGAGAAGAGAAAGGAGCCACAAAGTGAATCACGACAAGAAACCATGACCACACAGGAGAAACGCGACCTGCAGGCATGGCAGAACTATCATCCGCGGTTGGTAAGATAGGAAATAAAAAGAATAAACAAAACTTTTTTTATCAGAATGTGTCACAAAGTAGAGTGTATAAATGTACCTACAAAAGATTCGGCGAATAACACCGTACGTTCCTCAAAAATTCGTACCTGTTAAAGAAGGAGGGGATAGATGTGCAATTGTTTCTACCATTCTTTTTGATAATAATAATAATAGTTTTTTTTTCCTAGCACGAAGGCTGGACGTGCGTATTACATAGATCCACCTAGAAACTTCCTCGAGAACAACTTTATACAGTCGACGCAGTGCATATTACCGGTCTACCACAGGTATATTATATATATGTATATATATATATATATATATATAATTCCGACTCACCTGTGACTTTTATTTTTCTGTTCTTCATCAGGCACATGCAATCAGTCTAAAGCGACCTTGTACTGCATTTCTATATCCTTTGTCAAAGATAATTCGATATCTTTGTGACGCCACACCGCTGCGAGTCTATTCTGACCTACTCTCCACGCTACTAGCAGCTCCCGCATAAGGAAGAGTATAAAGATGTGAAACCCGGCGATAGGGATAATCTGCTCCTGGAAGCGTCTCTTCCCGATAAAACCGAGCATAAACACCATGGTCGCTAGGAAGCCGAAAAAAATGCCAGGGATGTGGCGGAAAACCTTGAGGAGGGTGGGGAGGTGCTTGAGGAGCTGAGCCATGTCAGGGGCTCCACTCTCCCCGAACGGAGATTTTCCAGGACGCATACCACGGAGAGAAAAGTGTGTGTATATAGGACTACTATATGACAAGAATTAGGAAAGATAAGAAATACAATAACGCGGGGAAAATCGGCATACAGGCTTCAGACCCCCTCCCCAACGATAGTAAAAAAGACCCGAGTTTTTCTCAAAGTAACTTGCATCTTTTTCTTCCAAACCGCCCTACATTCTATCTTCTTTGCCTTCATAGCAAGCTTCAAGTACCTTTATTCACGGAGGTAAGTCATCCTCCTTACTACCACACCGTTATGATAGCCACCCCTTCGCTAACCATCTCACACTTCCTGAAGCCACAATATTCTAAAACGCCCGTTAAAGCGGTTTTTGCTTTCCTCCACCAGCCTCCCGCGAAAGGCGGCGGCATCATCAAAGAGCCTTTCTACAACCCCGTCAGTTGTTGCATTGGGCACTGTTTTGCGTTGTTGGATCTGCAGCGCACAGAAATCCATCACACTGCGTAGCGTGATAATCATAGCCTCCCAGCACTCAAACTCCGGCTCTAGTCCGAGTTTCTCATGTTCCGCCATGAACCTCTCCATGTCCTCATAAAGTTCGCGCACGCAGCGCAGAATACTCCCCCACACTTCGTACGAGAGGCTGTCGGGGAAAAAGATCTCGTCGTCATCCGTATTATTACTATGACCGGCAGGCTCACCCGAGGAATGCGATGGGGTAAAGGTGGAAGGGGAGGGTGCGGTGTCCTCGCCGACGGCGTGGATGGCATACGCCGCCTCGAGGCTTCCGTAGCGCTGCCCCATTGCCGCGGTCCGCAAAAGCACAGCGAGGCCGGTAAACACCTCCATCCGATCCTGAAAAGGGCGTGCGCTCTTGTCTATTCTTCTACGGTTCTCGACCTCTTCCTTATCAATGCGCAGGACTTCTGTTTTCTCGATAAGCCGCTTTGCGTCCTCCCAGCGGAGCTGGAGCGCGTCAGCGGTTCGCTGAGGCTCGAGCGGCGCTGGGCGGGGCCGCGGGTCGTCGCCCTCGTGGAGAGCGTCGGCCCCGGTATCCTTCGCCGGGGCCTCCCCCGAGCCTCCCAGGAGTGCCTGGAAGGGGGGAAAGTTGTTGTGGTCGTCAGGGCAGAGCCGCCGCCGGCCCCAGAGGTTGCGGCTCGCGAGGTACCGCCCGACGACCCTGCCATCGACCGCCGCGCGGAGCTGCTGCCAGAGCCGGCGGTAGGCGACTTCCCCGGCGGCGGCGGAGCCCCGCAGGGCGTACCGCAGGAGCCGGATGGCGTCCTCCTCGCGCCGCCCCCGCGGCCCCCGCGCGAACTTCACAATGTCCATCAGCTGCGCGAGGAGGTCGGCCGTGTAGAGGACACCGGACGCCGTGAGCATCGTGAGGAGGGCGAGGTAGACGCGGCGCTCGGAGACGGGCCGGGGGTCGTGCAGGGGGGCCCCAACCAGCCGCCCGACCGCCGCCAGGACGACCCCGCAGACCGCGGCGTCCTCGAAGTCGTCGACGTTGACGTCGACATCGCTGGCCCCTTTGGGTCCCGCGGCCCGCGCGGGCGGCCGCCGCATCACCCCCCCGACGAATGGGACGCGGAGGCCGAGCGCGGGGACGTCCAGCGCCGGCGCCTCCGCCGGGACGAACTCCCAGAGGAAGTCGTGCACCCCCTTCAGGAGGGCCTCCGCGGAGTCCACGACGGCGAGGTAGCGTGCGCAGACGGCCGGCCCCAGCCCCGCGTCCAGCCGCCTGAGGTTCCCCCGCACCCGCGCGAGCTGCGCGGCGAGGAGGGGGTCGACGGCCCGCCCGCCCAGCCGCGCGATCTCGTCGTCGGCGATGCCGCGGTAGAGCGCGACGAGGCGGCGCCGCTGGGCCTCGCGCCACTCCGCAGGCTTCCCGGCGCCGTGCTCGAGGACGGTCTGGAGCGTCTCCACCGCGCCCACGTCCGCCCGCGCGCCGAGGCCGACGAGCTCGTCGAAGAGCCGGAAGACGTCCTCGACGTCGACCTGGCCGTCCCGCGCGGCGCGGGCGAGGAGGAGGCTGAGCGTGTCCCCGTCCACGCCGACCCCGCGCGCGCGCATCTCCGTGTAGAGCGCGAGCGCGCCCGCGAGGCTGTCCGCGGCGCGGAGGGCGCCGTTGTACGCGTAGGCGAGGTTGCGCCGCGAGTACTGCAGCCACTCGCGCGGCGTGCGTGGCTCGAGGCCGACGGCCCACCGCTTCGCCGGCCACTGCCGCCGCGCGGCGACGTCGACGGCGAAGCTGTCCGGGGCGTTCGCGTTGTGCCGGGCGGGGTCCCACGCGCCGCGTGGGATGCTCCCCGCCAGCACCACCCCCCCGCGTCGCAGCATGACACAGAAACGGGCGCGGGGAGGGGAAAGGACACGGAAAAGAGAAACGAAAGTGACGGAGAAGACAAGGAGGAGACAAGGAAGAGTGACGGAGGAGACAAGGAGGAGACAAGGAAGAGTGACGGAGGAGAAAAGGAGGAGGGAGGCGAGGGACGAGGGACGACCACGCCGCGCGCGAATCCAACGACAAGTCTGACGCGGCGAGGAGGGAGCGGGGGGGCGCGTAGGGGGGCCTCCTTTGGGAATTTCACTCGGTATGTGGGACGCAGCTAACGGTGTGGTCGGCAAACGAAAGAGGGGAGAAGAAAAGAGGGAGAGGAGAAGCACGGTGAGAGTCACCCACAGACACGTGTCGGCTCGTTTTCGGCGTCTGCGAGGTGGACGCCGAAGGCGAATAAGGACAACCGCATGCAGGGGGTATGGAGGGAGGTGGAATCATTTTCGTAACTCGAATACTTATTACCAGGGGTCGAATTCCTTTATAATATACAATATGTTTCGCTCTGATTCTAACCGTCGCCGCTCATAAAAAATATCTAAATAAATAAATGGGAGTTCATGAATGTAAAGGGATCGATTGGGCGGGAGACAATAATAGCCACTCCGTAGTTATAATCCCTACCTACCCCTCATCAAATACGCAGATTATATTCTGCAAAAAAATAATAGTAAAGCAAAGATATATCTACATATTTGTTGCTACACAAGGGGGTAAATGCCTAGAGGATGTGGCGTCCGCGGCTTAGGTCCTTCTGATAGTTCCCAGGTATGGAGAAGCGCAGAATGTGGTAGGTTTCCTTCAATTTCTTTACAATTTTGCGTGAGAAACTTTCCGACCCCTCGTTCGGCGCGGTACTTTCTTGATTCTTGTCATCTAAGGATTCAATGGTAGTAAGATTCATCGTAGCCTGCCGCGGCGGCGTGGCTTTCCTTCCAGAAGACGATTTGGAGCGAGAAAGCTCTTCGGCCTGGCATCGATAGCGCAATGCAAGGGCGGTTTGCAGAACGCGCGCGGCCGGCGTGCTCCCCGCGTATAATTGGTTAACCGCATCAAAAGCCAATATCCCCTCACCAAGTAATTCGCAGGAGCGCTTAAACGACGGTTTCGGCAACCGAATAATTTCTACCGCGTCACCAACAGCATCCACAACCACCATTAATCTCGCTCGGGCGTTCAAAGTAATGGATTTCACCGGCCGTGAATTATAGCTGCAGAAGCTCGCGATCAGACTACCAGAGGGCAGCTCCAGTGCGAAGAGCAGACCATCTTTACAGCTCACGGCAAGGAGGTTATTATGCAAATAAAGGTTTTTTATGGCCGTTGGAGACGAGAAAATACACCGCCCTACTGGCATTCTCTCCGTGGTTTTATGAACCCCGCCCAATTCACCTTTCCCAGGGGAGAAAGGTGTAATAAGAAAGAGCTCCACGCCTCGCGCAGCCACGCAAAGTTCGCCATCTACAGCAATGGCCGCAATTTGTTGTTGAGAAGAGCTCGGTAGAGCGTAAAAGCGTAACGGAGAGGCGCTTTCTGAAGCCTCCGTGATGCTGAGAAACCGCGCTTGCAAGCTATTATTATTATTATTATTATTATTATTATTCGCATTATTGTCTCTATTATTACTACTGCTGGCGTATATAAAGAACAGCTGTGGGATATCGACGTCGGGTGTGTGCAGCATTGCGTATGACGGCAAGAACAACCAATCGATAAAGCGAGGCTGACAGAGGGCAAAAGCAACCTGACGAGAAAGCATTGTGGTAGTCGTATTAGTAGTTCCTTCAGAGAGCAGCCTCCGCCGTCGCTTTTCACTTCTATTTCCTTCACCTTTGCAGTACCACCACGCGTAGACCACGCCATCCGCGCCTAAGGTAACAAAGCCAAGGTTCTCTAGCCCCCCCTCCCCTCCTCCTTCTTTTTCTGGGGAGGCGTAGATTGCATGCACGCTAACAACTGGGCAATCGTGCGCGATAAAGCTTAGAAGATAGGCATTCTCAGAGAAGACGCTGACACGGCCGTCCTCACCGCCGACAATGCCACGCGGATATGAATATTCGCGGTATTTCAACAATAAAGGGCCTCCACCACCTTCTCCTTTTCCGCCTTCGCTTTCTCTTCTTCCTTTTCCGCAAGGAATACGACAGGCGTAGCTGACCTCAAGCGAAATCAATGCTGCGCAGCTCGCCATACCGAGCGCAGCAGTACTAAATGAATAGGACGAGGGCAATGCGCTATTATGACTACTCCAACTATTTCCATTGCTATTGATACATTGAAGGAAGGAAGGTGATCGTCGTTTACTGCGTAAATCGAAAAAAACAACGTCGCTCGTTCGGAGGACGACAACGGCAACTTCCACCCGCGCGCTGAGCAGCTCAAAAAGCGATTCGGAACGTTGTGATCTGGAGGGGCCTTCTGTTGTCGTTCGACAAGGCGGTGCTTTCACTGCAGAATAAACGGATTCAGCATTACCTTTTCGCTCCGTCTGAGGTCCGTTTACGATGTCACGGGTTCGCCGGTAGGGCGCCCAGTCAAAGAGCGAGGTGAGTGCGCAAAAGATGGCGTTTTGCTCAGGCAACAAGGGCAGGAAAAGCGAATCAAGACTTGCCGTTGGGGAGCCCGCCATCGAGGCAAGGCCCATCTCCCTGAAGCCTCTCACGTCTACCTTGCCCGGCTTCTCTCCTTGAGTATGTTAAGGAAGCTACGTAATATTAGATATCTATGTTAGTATTTGCAAGAGTCAGAGGATGAGATGGGTGAAAAGAGTTTCTTAACCCCATTGAAAGGAAGCAGTAACTTCATCATTCTTCGGATAACCTTCGAAAGAGGTTTGCAGCGCTCATTTTTTTTCCTACATTTTGGCATTTAAAAAAATCAGAAAATAATTAGGTCGTGCATTTTCCTATTCGTAAAGGGGCGTGCTGGGTGCCCTCCTTCCCGCTGCGCGTGCGCTCGGGTTTTAGTCGAAGAGGTTGAATCCCATTTCGTCGTCGTCCTCCTCGACGGGCTTCTCTTCCTTCGCCTTTTCCTTCTCCGCGGCGGGGGCGGCAGCCTCAGCGGAGCTCGCCGCGGCCCGCGCTGGGGCCGCGCCGCCGGCGAAGTTGACGTTTCCGAGCAGCGCCGCGACGTCGGCGCCGGCGAGGGCCTGCGCGAAGGCGGCGGCCATGCAGGGGCTGACGGTCACGCCGGCCGCAGCGGCGACCGCGCGCAGGCTCTCGGCGTCGGCCTGGCCGCGCTCCTGCAGAATAAGCGCCGCGTAGGCGCAGGCGAGCTGTTGGGTCATGGCTGCGGGTGAGGGTGAAGAAGACAAGCGGGAATAGGCAAAGCTAAGACGAACAACACACGGAGCCCCAATAAGGGCACGCGCGGAAAAAGGAAAATGGGGGAGGGAAAGAGAGAATAGATCGGGGGGGGGACATTGCATGAGAGAGTATCAGAAAGCACGCACACACACACAGATCTATCTATTAATGAAGTGGTTTAGGACCTTTAGTACACCCGCTAATAAACAGAATGGCCGCGGGATAAGATTCTCCCGACAACTTAACACTTTTGACCCTTAGTATGAAATAAACTAAAAGAAGGAGGGTCCGGAAGAGCTTCTTTTTTTAAAGGGGGACCTATTCTACCACCGCCCACAAAGGAGGGGGTGATTCAAGCACGGTTTCCTTGTTCTCGTGGGTATTGTGTCGTAAAATATATCGCCAGGCATGAAGGCAAATGCGCCTTGGGCAAATGCACAACCTTCCCCCAACATCCCCCTTCTCCTCATCTATTTCTACTCCTTCCAGGCTACATAAACCTGTTTCCTCTGTCCAATCGTTGATCAAGTAGCGGTAATAAAGATCAACATCCTCCTCCTCTTTGCCTTTATTTTTTTCTTCTTTTTCTTCTGATGGTGAGGTGTTCGCGTCGGGTAGGCTGCGCAGCCTTCGCTGTAGCCTCGCATACTGCTCATCATCTACAATGGGGTGTCCTAGCGAGGCTAAATGAACGCGAACCTGATGCGTACGACCGGTAAATAAAGCGCACTCCACGAGCGTCTGATCTCTTATAGGATTATAGTGAGCAGCACGAAAGCAAGTGATTGCCTCGCGCAGGGTCTGCTCATAGTTCTCGAGTTTCGTCACATCTTTGTGTGGATGACTTTGGCCGCTAAATTCGCCGGCATCCTCCTCCCCTTCCTGCGCTTCGGCTTTCAAAAAATGACCTTTGCCGGTGGTCAGAAGCCGCATCCGCTCATGTTTTGCATTAAGAGCAGCCATGGTAGCCTTTCTCCGCCCCTGCTGTTGGTCTTGTCCGGTCGTGGTAGTGGTGGCTTTAATTATTTCATTGAAACGATGCTTTTGCAGGCGCCATCGTGCGGTGCGTTTTTCGCCTGCGCACCAGTAAAGGCTCTGATGCGGATCAAGACAACCAATCGCGCGCTCCACACGCAACCAACGTGATCCCGTACCGGATTCCCCCCTACCACCGCTTTCTTTTCTCGCACACTTTTCAACTCTACACATGCTGTCGTCATCAATCACTTCAGAGGCTGCCGTTGTAGAGGAAGAGAGGGGTTTCCAGGGGTCCTCCAGGAGGGAGCAGTGATACGCGCCACCCTGAACAAGAGCTTCCGCATCAAACTTACCCTCCACAAGGGCGAGGTAAAGCTTCACGCAGGATTTATTATTATTATTATTATTATGCGTACTATTTTTATTACCCTTTTTGTCTGCGTCTGAATTATCTGTGGGCTCTTTTTGCGCGATTAACGTCGCCACGGCCCGCGCCGAGGCGGCGTCGAGGGCGAAGATCAGCACACCACTGGTGGCCGCGTCGAGGCGGTGAACGACGAAGGCCCTCCAGGGCGGCTCCCGCCCCCGCCCGCCGTCCAACCCCCGCTTCAACAGCTCCCAGTCTTCCCAACATACTCCCATCGCGGGGGGAGGCGCAAAAGGAGGGCGATCCTCCTTTGTCGTTTCGCGGTCCTCTTCTTGATGTTTCGGCGAGGCAATCCAGACCCGGATCAGCTCGAACCCCTCCGTTCGGTGGCAAATTGAAACGTACCTCGGGACCTCGTCGCCTGGACGCTGGTAATGCTCCGAATACGCGTAATTCACAGCATCGCTGCCGCCGAAGAGGACGTCGTTAAGCATTGAGGTGACGGAGTTTTTGTGGTAGGCGCCGGAGGGGTGAACGGGAGGGCCCGGCGGTTTACTCACGACCACCAACGCCTCTCCCCCCTCGTTTTCCTCTTTCTTCGCTCCCCTCCTTCTTCGCTTGCCCATTTCGCCCCGCGCCTCCGCATCGGCGAGGCGGCTCACATCGCAGCGTAGGATTTGCAGGGGCTCGTCGGCGAAGAGGCGCCCCTCGCGGCGCCAAATGCGATGCCGCAGGACATCGCGCTGGCCCAGCAGGAGCAGTGCCGGGAGCTCGCGCGCGAGGAGGGCCTCGACGGCGGCCTTCGTGGCACCCGTGCGGAGCCAATCCACCGCGGCCTCCCAGCCCCTCCTTTCCTCCTCCCCGTCACACTTCTCCGCCTCCCCGTCACACTTTTCCTCCTCCCTGTCACACTTCTCCGCCTCCCCGTCACACTTCTCCGCCTCCCCGTCCTCCCTTTCCTTCTTTTCCACCTCGGCCTTTTCCCCCCCGTGTCTCCTCTCCCCCTTCCGAGGGCCTGCCGCTCGCGCGCGGTCGAGGCGGATGAGCGCGGCGCGGAGGGCGGCCCCGGCGGCCCGGCACTCGCCCTCGCGGCCCTCCAGCCAAAGCGCCCCCCCGCGGAGCTCCTCGACGAGCGCCGGCAGCGCGCGCCGGGCCTCGCCGGCGAACTCGCGCGCGCAGACGTCGAGCAGCGGCCGGCCCAGCCACCGCCCCTTCGCGTGCGCGCGCAGGACGAGGGCGTAGGGCCGCACCGCGAGGAGGGCCCGCCGCGCGCGCACGCACGCGGGGCCGCACGGCGAGGACGTCCGATGGCGGTCGACCGGCCCATCGCCCCCGCTCCCCTCCTCTGGCGCGCGCATTCGAAGCGTGCGAGGATGCAGTGGAGGGGGGGGGGGGGGGGGGGGGGGGGGGGGGGGGGGTGGATATCACTGCCGACGCCCTTTTAAAAAAAAATTCCTAAAAGAGAAAAAATGATGGGAATTTTAAAGAAAGTGGTCTTTAATGCTTTCATCCGCTATCATTAGTAGTATTCCGTTTTTTTTTAAGCTAGTGAATTTAATTCTCGCTATACACCCATAAGAGCCTTTACATTTGCATTAGCAGCGTCTTTAAATCGTTTTGAGGCTCGACAAGCCTCTTTCTAAATCTCTTTTTCTTTTTGAATTGTCCCTGACTTCACCACATGCCATACACCGATAAATACCCTATACACAGATTCCTGGACAAGATCCTATCCTCGGATCAAAGACAAGCCATAGACTATTATGTGTAAAGCACATGCACCCTTCCCCCCCCTAGGAGCTCACAGTGTTTGTTTTGCCTTGAACTTGTGCAATGAGATGCATATGCCGATCCCTTGCCCTATTTGAGAGTTTACGCATATAAAGTAGCACTGATTCTGAGAGAATCATGAGCACCCCTATTACCGAAAGTACCACCAGCACATTTGGATTCAATGATGAAGTAAGCGTCTCGGCGTGGAAGTCGTATATAAAGGAGCCCTTGTGGTATAAATTCGCGCACAGGTTGAGGGACTTGTAATAGGAAAATTCCATTTCGCAGGTCTTCGCCGGTGCGCAGACACGAGACACCTGAAGAGCCTGCTTGTCGTCCTTGTCAATCTCTTGCATGTCTTTATGCGCGGCAAGGTAGAGCATAGGAAGGCCTAACCAAGCGTTCAAAACCTTTTTTTCCTTCCCCTCCGTCGTGATAGTGCGGGTAAGTCCATATGTGGCCCCTGGCAGAGCGTCCATCCAAAGCATAATTGGCGGCGGGTGATACTTCAAGGCGCCGCTCTCCTTGATCGCGTCGCTGAGGGAGCCGGAGGAGTAAATCCGCAGGGCGACCTCCGGCCGATAGAGCGGGTACTCCCCCTTTACCACGTCTTTGTAGAGTAGCTGATTCAGATCGACGGTAAAAGCGCAGTCCGCGGGGAGGTCGTCCTCAGCAATCGCGCGCAGGACGTAGTCCTGGCGTATCGTCAACTCCAGCGGCGGTAATTTACCGATGAGATTCGAGGGCAGGCGGCATTCCATGTAAAGCCCCATGCCGTCGTAGCCCTCCGCGTCGGGATTGCGGCACCACTGGCAGGGCCCCTTCTCCCCCGCGTTTAAATCGTCCAGGAGGCTCCGATCGCGATCCTTCGGGGTGCGAATCCATCCCAGGATGGCGAGGATGAGCTCCTTGGGGAGCATCACCTTGACGTTTTCCTTCCCGAAGGGGTTCGGCGCCGTCATCAGGCGGAGGGTGTGGCCGACGGTGAGGAGCTCCGCGGTCTCCGTCGAGACCACGTCCGAGGCGTCGTGGCCGCAGACCCCCACGCGCGCGGGGAGGTCGAGCCCGCCGAGGGCCCCCACGGAGAGGCCCATCGGCCCCGCGCGCGCGCTCGCGAGCCGCAAAAGGCAGCGGCGCGAGGCCCGGCAGCGCGCGTCCGGCGCCCCCGCGCAGTGCGCGTCCTCGAGAAGGCCCTGCGAGGCCGCCTCGAGCGCGCGGAGATTCAACGCGTCGGCCTGCACAACCGCGGCCGGCGAGGACGAGGGGAAGAGGAGAAAGCTGCCATTGCCGGCGGGGCCGCACGGCGAGGCGGGGTTGAGGCCGCCGTGCAGCACCGCGTCCCCTTTCCGCGCCTTTTTCTCCGCATCGGTCGCGTCGGCGCAGAGAAAGGACGCACAGCGCAGCATCAGGTGAAGGGCGACCTCCTCGGCCTCCAGCCGGCCCAGCCCCTCCTTCCACGCGCCCGCCGCGAGGAGCCCGGGCGGGAGCACCGTATTCCACACCACCCGGCGATAAAAAAGAGCGCCCTCCGCGAGCGCCGCCCCGCAGAGCGCGGAGGCCAGCGAAAGAAACCCATCCTCGGCCGAACTCACCGCGCCCTCGCCGTCCCCCTTTTCATCGCGTAGACGCGCGTTCGGCGATGGCGGAGCGGGGGGGGTCCCCGCGGGGCAAAGGGCATACCGGGCGCTCGTGAATCCCTCGCCTTCCTCCCTAACGTCGAGGTCGAACACCGCCTTGACGTGGACGTACTGCGAGAGGTCCCCGACAATCGCCGCGATTTCAGCCCCCGCCCCGCCTAACGCCAGAAATGCGAATACCATAAGCAAACAAACAAGATGGGCGGCGCTACCGCGTGAGGCCCCTTCCTGCCAAATGTATGAACGACCCGTACGACTCACCATCCCTTCATTTAGCTTCAGAAGGCTCCTATTTCGTCCGCAATGTGGGGTTGGTCTTAAGGTTCCTTGTGAATTCACTTATGCGAGCAAAAGGGGAAAAGACGTGAGGGTAAACCACCGAGTGGCTACTGCGCTTCACTTTGCATAGCATGAGATCACACCCATCCCGTAAAGGACTGAAGAACAAAGAGGTATACCAAGCACTCCCGCAAGAAGTAGCTTTTATCCATTGGTTTGTAGATTTCATATTATTAGCGGTTGAACCATTTGATACCAGGCGATAAAGTACAATATCAGCAAATAGACATCCATCCTGAACTCCTTTTCCTTTTACACCATACAATTTTGGAAAAAAAAAGAAAAGTAATTGCTTCAATGTGAAACCTTTTTTCTTCTTTTTTTTTTTTGGAGGGGGGGGGAGGGGGGAGTTATTTTTGCTTCCAAGAGAACAGGGGAAATGGTTTCCTCGTTAGTCGCGCAATGAATAGGTAAACCAATAGTCGTGTTTCTTATGCCGGACCGACTGATACATATCGTTGATAATTATTCAAGTTGAGAAAGCAGATTCTACGAACCTTTTCAACTACCGATGATCCACCCAAAGAGAGGCAAGTGCAAGGTCAATGAACTTAATCGCGAATACCTCCTCGACACTGCGTCTGGGTCCAATGAAGTAATCTCTTCCCCGGGATAAAAATAGGTAAACAATGAACAAAATGTGATGTGCAACAGGGGAAAGTATACCCATTACGGACTTTTCCTGTCCCTCCGTCAAAGCTTCCCTCTCCAAAAAGACGGATAGTCATACCCAACGCGACAATTTTACCCTTTCCACCTTGCTTGCAGGACTGCATCCACACGTCGCTGAACCGAAAAGAGCCTGAAAAAGGAGCAGGAAGGTTACCTGCTGCTACCACCCTCCTTTTCGTTTTTTCCTTTGTTTTCTAGAATGGACAGATAACAGAAGACAAACGCATCAAAAATGGGCGATTCTCCGCGGGCACGACGAGCGGCAATACGGCGTCTGGATAGGCCCCGAACAGCTGCGAGGGCGCCGTTGCCCTCTTTTCCTGAGCCTCGGGCCGCCGGGGGGTTCTTTCCCCTGCATCATTCACGGCGGCGGCGCCCCCTCTTTCGCCTTCGCCCTCTCCTGGGGGCCATTCCCCCCCCCTCTCCCCGCTGAACGCCATAAAGGCGTGCTCGTAATCGCAGAGGAAGTCCGCGCAGCAGCTCCGCTGTGCCAAAATGCACTCGTCGAGGATCAAATCGACGTGCCGCGCCCCGGGGACGACGAGGAAGCGAAGCTCCACGGGAGGGGG
>MJCC01000011.1:555751-568367 GCA_001766655.1 Phytomonas francai
CGCCCGCCACCCCCGCCAGGCCGCGGCGAAGCGGCGCTGGGCCTCGCGCAGGACGGCGACGAGCGCCCCGCTCTCCCGCGGCGGCGCGCTCCGGTCGGCGTCGCCGTGCAGGAAAAAGAGCCTCGGCGGGAGGAAGCTGAAGAAGGCGCTCGGCAGGACCTCGCCGGTCTCGCCGGCGCGGCGGGGGTCGAAGTAGGCCGGGATCGAGTACCGCGCGAGGCCGTCGGCGCCGCCGACGATGCGCGCGAGGACGTGGCGGTTGAGCCCGTTTTCGCAGAGCCGCGGCCGCATCGCCTCGAGATTGTAGAGCCCGCTCAGCCCGACAAAACGGTGAATCGCGCGGCGCGGGTTGTACCGCGGGACGTTGTAGGCCACGTCCGACGGCGGCGGCAGCCCCTCCCGCTGCTCGCTCGCCGCGTACGCGCAGAGGTGGGCCTGCGAGAGCAGCGACATCATCGCGAGGTGCGCGCCCGCGGAGTGGCCGATGAGGGTGACGTTGTCGAGGTCCCCGTTGTAGCGCCCCGCGTTGTTCAGCACCCACGCGATCGCGTCCGAGACATCGAGCGTCATGCCGGCCACCGTCGTCTGCGGGAAGTTGCGGTAGTCGGGGCAGAAGACGACGTAGCCGCGCGCGGCGAGGACGCGCGCGAGCATGGCCCCCCACATCTGGCTCCCGATGATCCACGCCCCGCCGGTGAGCACGATCGCGACCGGGAACTTCCGCCGGCGAACCCCGCCCAGCTCCAGCGAGTGCATCAGCGCGTCAAGCGGGATCGGCAGGACGATGTCGAGGGTCGCGCGGTTGTGCAGGTTCCGCAGGTCCTCGGCGTCCGCCTCGGTCGCCGGGGGAAGGGCCTTGCCGAGGTCCAAGTGGGGCGCGTCGGCGGCCGCCTTTCGCGCGCGCTGGGGGCCGCGCCCGCAGGTCGGGAGAGGCAGGCTGCGCAGCGCGGAGCCGTCCGCCGGGTTCACGTTAAACCGCGAGCTGCGCAGCAGGCGCCGGAGGACGAGGCCGACGGCCCGGCGACTCCTCCGTTCGCCGTTCAGGGAGGACCGCCGGGGCTCCGTTCGCCGGAGGAGCTCCCCCAGGTTCACCCCCTCTGCCTCGAGGACGCGGCCGAGGTTGCGGTACTTCGTCGTCAGCGAGCTGCGGTAGGCCACGCGGCGGATGATGTTCGACGAGGAAAGGTACCACCAACAGTGGGGGAGGTAAAACCGAAGCATAAGGCCGCCGTAGACGAGGAGCCGAATCGCCTGCAGGACCCAGGTGACGCCGGTGCTCAGGGCTACCAGTAGCTGCACGACGCATTTCAGCATCCAGACAAACTGCTGGAAGGCATAGGCATACATCGCTCAATTTTTTTAATCTGAAAGGCAAGCCAATCGAACGTCATCAATAAAGCATATATATTTATATCTATATCAATATCTATCTATCTATCTATCTATATATATATATATTTATCTATATATATATATATATATAGGTAAGGGGGAAAAAGGTTCGACGACGTGAAGTCTCTTTCTTGCTACCTTGTGATGGGAATAAAGAGAAAAAGGATTGATTTGTTTTATTTCACAGAGGGTTGAAGCTGCATGCTGAAAATAGGGAGGGATGTGGGGGTACTAATCCATTCTGGGAATCTTTGGGTACAAGTCATGTACATTATAGCCTCCTGTATAGTCATTAAAAATAGACACCTATACGCTAACGGAGTGCGAAACGAAAATAATGCATACACAAAGGATTGACAAAACTTTATACAATGCAATGGGTTTAATGGCAAATTAACACCCATTCTTCCAGAAGGTTATCATTTCTTGATAACCTACATCCATTTTCTATTTTAGTCAGAAAAGAGGAGGGGATCAGACTTTTATGCAATGCTGTGCTAGATATGCAATACCAAAGTATTAAAAAACAGAGGAAGCAAACAAACGAGATATCCGAAAACAAAAAAAATACTACAACATTCACATTTCACAGCATTCCAAACCCTCCAAGTCGGGTTAAAAAAAAAAAAGCAGAGCAAGTAAGATTTAATAAATATTTTATTTGCATTGACTTCCTATCAGACTAGAATTTACATATTTCCACATATTTTCTTTTGTTTCTGAACACATTTCACGGCCAGAACGCCGGTACACAGTTAGGATGTACACAAAGCCTTAATAGTATGCATCTTCTCCTAACTCCTAGTGGCTGCTTTGAAGACGGAGTCTGAAAAAAGTCAATGCAAGGGTTGAAAATAGCGTATTTTTGAGGTGATTGCGTTCGTCCCATCCCGTACACAACTCTTGATTAGAAGGGAGAAACAAAACTGGCAAGGCGCATTAATATAGGGCGTTTTTTCATAGGCAATGGGGGGATCAGGATGGTGTCTGGTTGACCTGCTGGCCGTATGTTAGATAAGCTTTCCTCTTCTGCGTTCAATGGGATGTCGGCGCGGTTTAAATTGGCCTGACCTACAGTCGGTGAGTAGGCTTTAGGCGACACCGGTATATAGGCACCGCTGGTTTGCTTATTGACAGCGCTCATGTCGTAGTTTACAAGCAACTCCACAACATGGCTATAATGAGCGCAGAGAGGCTCCTCGATAACAAAGTCGGTATGTGTGGCGCCAGACACAAGGACGTACTCTATTAAAACTGGCTTGGGCCCGTTCAGGGCGCGAACGGGGTTCGATTGATAAAGCGCCATCAACATCTTCCGCTGCGCGTTCCGCATCTTGTAGACTAGCCTAGAGCTCTCTTTCACTGGAGAGCTTTTGTCGGCATCGCCGTGTGCAAAGAGCATTTCCTCAGGTAAATAGTCAAAGAAAATGAGCGGGAGCGTTTCACCGGTGCGAGCCAATAGGTAGTCATCAAAGTAGGCACAGGGGGAATAGCGCCACAGCTGCGTCCGTGAACCGAAAATTTGGAAGAGCACTCTGCGGGTGAGACCACGGCTATCAAAGTGTTTGACTAGTTGATAAACGGCGTAAAGCCCGCTGAAGCCGATGAAGCGGCGAATCGCGCGGCGCGGGTTGTACCGCGGGACGTTGTAGGCCACGTCCGACGGCGGCGGCAGCCCCTCCCGCTGCTCGCTCGCCGCGTACGCGCAGAGGTGGGCCTGCGAGAGCAGCGACATCATCGCGAGGTGCGCGCCCGCGGAGTGGCCGATGAGAGTGACGTTGTCGAGGTCCCCGTTGTAGCGCCCCGCGTTGTTCAGCACCCACGCGATCGCGTCCGAGACATCGAGCGTCATGCCGGCCACCGTCGTCTGCGGGAAGTTGCGGTAGTCGGGGCAGAAGACGACGTAGCCGCGCGCGGCGAGGACGCGCGCGAGCATGGCCCCCCACATCTGGCTCCCGATGATCCACGCCCCGCCCGAAACTAAAATGACAATAGGAAACTTCTTGGGCCCGGGAAGGTTGAACTGAGTGTTACCCTCGTCGTTGCTTTCATCATCACAAGTTGTTTTCTGCTCCCTACTGGTGTCCATCTTTTTTGCGTTAATAGAAAGTTGAAGAAAGACATTCAGAGGCACCGGTAGGTAAATGTCGAGAGTCGCACGATTGTGCAAGTTTTTCAGGTCTTCTTCGTCACCGTCAGAATCATCAGAAGTGCATAGGTCATCGTCCAAGTCTAATTCTGAGTTTTTCGCCTTCTCTTTAATGCCCAATTGGTTTTCCTCGGTCAGGGTAATTTTCTTTAGGATAGTCTTAACTTCATTGATCGAGGTACTGGGAAGTAGTATTTTTTCATCCTTGCTGATAGCAGCATCATTCGGATTCACAGGAAGCCCAATAATATAGGATCCGTCTGCAGGGTTCAGCATTGGCGCAAGCTCATCGATGGTGTGGAGTGGAAGGTTGTTTCGGTAGAGAAGACACCGTTCCTCACTCCCGAAGCTCTGGCACCTGCTGCAGGAATCCCTGTTGCAGTCGGCGCCTTTCATCAAGTCGGCATCCGACGGGTTTGCGTGTGTCAGAGTCGCACCCTGCTGTTGCAAGTGGTGCATGAGCTGCTCCCTGCAGTTTCGCCGTTTTGTCCTGCGCGAGCTGCGGTAGGTCACACGGCGTATGATTTGGGGCGAGGTCAGGTACCACACCAAAGTGGAGATGAAGTAGACGGAGTTTAACACACCGTAGAGCAGACAGCGGGTAGACATCAAAACCCATGTGAGCCCGATTCCAAAGGCAGCAAGAAGCTGTGTAACCGAAATAAAGATCCAGAGGACCTGATTGTAGACATGATTTAGCACACTCAACATAGTCTAGACTTCCCTTTATATAGATTTTCGATAAAAAATATAATTAAATAACTCATAGAGTATAAATGGCCTGGAAAGAATTGAATTATAGAGGGGTAAATATGCGGGAACTGAATAGTGTTAAAAAGAAAAAACTCAAATTCAGTTCATCTTTTCAGCTTTTCATTTTGTCCACATTTTTGGAATCTTCTTGTTTGATATATATATATATATATATATATATATATAAACACTCACAGAAAAGTGAAGCCAAACAATAGCTAAAATGAAGCTAGTAAGATTTTGGCCATATGGTTCTCTCATACGCACGTGGGATTTAAACATCTTCCTCATCTCCCTTCTGTATTATTTCTCTCCTTGGCTTTGTTTGCTCTCTTAACTGTAATTTACAGGGGGGGGGGGGGGAATGAAACGTCATACGACAACGAAATCAGGAGAGAGAGATAGTGGCAACGCGATAGAGCGCCAAATTCTTCATGTTTGGATACGAGTAGCCTCATCCCATAAGTGCAAAAAGTACAACCCTTTAAGGGACTCTGACCATGTACCCGTCAAGTCAGTCCCGACGGACTCTGAGAGTGCCATCTCGTGTTTTTTCGATAGGCTTGCGGAGGTGGTTTCGTCGTCACCGTTCACTTCGCCGTCGCCACAACCACACTCCACCCCACGCATCGGTGGCTTCGCTGGAGAGACTTTTCTCTTGGAGGATGGTAACCAACGCAGGAGGTTCTCTGGCATTTCGGTTGCCGTTGAGCAGTACGGGCAGGCGGTGGTGCTGGTGCTGGCGTCGCCCTCTTTCGTCACGGACCCGTGCGAAACGTCAAACTCAAAGCCACGATGGCAATGCTGGCAAAAGAGGATCGACGTGAGCCTGGTTATCGTTGAGGAGGGCCTCGGGGCCCACTCTCGCCGGACAGCAGGGGGGTCCGCCTGCGCTGGGTGGGGGCCTGCCGTGTCCATGGCGTCGCACGAGGCCTCATTCGCCATGCACTGCCGCCGCTGTCTGGCCGCTGCGACCTCGCGCTGCACTTTTTTGGCGTAGGCCCCGCCCAGACTCACGGCCACGGCGGTCCCCTCCCTCGCCATTGGCACCGACGCGGCCCACCCACGCGCCAGCGACGGCCCGCGATGCGTAAAGGCCCGGGACGATGGTGCCGCGCAAGACACGCTCGAGGATAGCTGCCCCTTCAGCCTCGACGGTCCCGAAAGGTCGCTGAAACTGCCGTTCCCGCCATCCCCCTTTCCTGCTGATGCGGGGCCGTCTTCGTCATCAAGGTGGTCCCCCCCGGGGGGGGCGTGGGATGCCGCTCCCTCTCTGGACTCCGCCGTGACTTGCGCAGACGGCTCCAACCACGCGGCATCGCCAAATGCGCGGTCGTGGGCAGGCAGGACACCGGCGGATACGAAGGCCCATGAGGGCGGCGCATCAGGGCTGAAAGGGTGAGAACCCTGCCCACCCTCCTGATCATTGTCGTCTACCTCGCGGTAATCTTGGATTGCGTCGCATAGCTTGGTATACAGTTCGACGCCTTCCTGCACACAGGCATCGATGTGGGTGCCGGCATCGTGAATTGCTTCGTCGGTTTGCCGTTTTTCTGCTTCCGGACTTTGATCCAATTCGTTTAAACCCCTATTCAGAACCTTTTGCACATTTCCGAAGTCCTCGACACCGGGTTGGAAGGCATCTCCCCCCTCAAGACCTGTAGCAGTTGTAATTTGGGCCTCCCCATTGCTGCCATTGCGCAGAGACGAAGAAACCTGTCCAGCCAACGCGCTGGCTGCAGGCGGTGATGTCGCCAAAGATGATTTCGGCAATACCTTCTTCTTGACTGTTTGGGTCGTACTGACAACTCCTCTATGCAGTTTATTCTGGGACCGCACTTGGGATGCGGACGCGAAGTAGGATTCAAGGATTCTATTACCAGGCGATCCACCGTGGACCTCCGCGTGGAGATTGCTCAACGCCTGTTCTATTTCTTTTAAGCGGCTTTTCCCTTTGTTGTACATAATGTATGCAGCACTTTTATATATTTATTTATGTAAAGGTATGATTCGGGGGTGGGGAATACCGGCATCTCGAAATAGAATTCATACGATCGACCATAACCCATATTAAAATCCCAAAGGAAAAAAGGCGGAAACTATTTTTGCATTTTTCTTCTTTATGCTCCTACACCGTTAGTAAAGATCTACAAGGGTTCCGTCTCTCAAAGGATGCACTCAGCTCCTGTATTTTAGCCAAGTTTAATTTCTCCAACAATGACGCTAACCAACTAGCCCACTAATTCGGTAACGAGTTAGTTTACGCTTCGGAGGCGTTACACTCGCTCCTTTATTCTTCCAGAAGCGGATGTGATTCCATCAGGATCCACTGGTCCTCGTTCGGTTATCCCCTCCATTATGCGCGCCATCCCGGCCTTCGGAGTCAGGGACGCGGCTTCCACCGCTCGGGTTCGACTGCTCCGTTTGTTTGCGCCCGATCCGGTCGCTTCGGCGGCGGCGTTCACGAAGGCGCAGCTGACGCCTTAGCAAGGCCCTGGGCCGATCCGGGGCGCCCGACGCGGCAACGGCGCGTGCGCGTTTCTCGTAGGCGTCGAGCCGGCGTGCGGCGCGGTCGCCGAGGGGGATGAGCTCCGCAAGGGGCGGCCGCGCCTGGGCCCGCTGGGGCGCCTCGGCGCGGGCGGTGAGGTCCGGCCCCCGCGCGGGGTCGCAGGGCTCCGCGGGGGTCCTCCCGAGGGCCGGCGGCGGGCGGGCCGCGGTTTCCGCCCTCGACGCGCAGGCCGCCGCGAGCGGGTTCGGCGGGCTCTCGGCCGCCACCACGTGGTCGAGGAGGCCGCTCCTCAGGAAGTACATGTGCCCGTTGTAGGGCATGTTCGACTTTTGATTCCACCACTTCATCGGGCGCGCGCTCGGGGCGTCGTCGAAGACGTAGTGGTCCACGCCCTGGTGGAGGACGTACTCCATGAAGGCGAGCGGGGCGCCCCGGACGAAGGGCGCGCCGACGGCCCCGCTGGTCGGGAGCGCGGCGCCCGGCCCCGGCCGCACCACCCCCGGCCGAGAGAGCTGCAGTTTGAAGGGGAGGTCGCCCTCGAGCGGGACGTACGGCGGCGGGGTGCGGGTCACCCAGCCTACCGGGAGAAGCCGCTCCATCGCGAGGAGCCCGCGCAGGCCGTCGCCGGCGGCCGGCCGAAGGAGGCCGTGGCGAAGCGCGCTGCGGTGCGCGAGCTGCTGGACGGCGTCGACGGCCGTGATCGCCGGGGCCTCGAACTGCCCAACGAAGAGCCGCGCGTTCTGCGCGACCTGCGAGGAGGCGACGAGGCCGACGGCCTGCGCGCCCCCGCCGAGGGCCCGCACGTGGGGCTCCAGCAGCGCGACCTCGCAGTCCCGCAGGCGGCCGACGGTGTGCGGGGGGCAGGTCTCGTAGTCGTACGCGCCCATCAGCCCCTGCAGCGCGCCGATGCGGCGGGTCCGCTGCCAGAGCATCGGCTTCCGCTGGAACCACGTGCCGTAGCCCTCGACCTGCGAGAGCGCGACCACCCCCCGCGCGACCGAGCGCTTTTCCAGGTTAAAGCGAACGCGGTGGGTGCGGGGGTCGACCTCGATCACGTCGCGCACGTCGAGCGGGCCGACGTGGGTGAGGTAGGTCCGCAGACGCTCCCCTCGGATCCCGTACGCGCAGGTGATGTAGGACGACTCCACAAGCCCCCGCATCGCAAGGATGGAGTGCTGCGCGTAGTTCACAAAGTACATGGCGTGCCCTTTTTGCACAAGGTGCCGAAGGGCGAAGTTGGCGTGCCGCGAAAGCAGCTCCAGGTTAACCAGCTTGTTGTAGTCGATGAAAACCTCGTAGGGGGCAGGCGGGAACGCTGATTCACCGGAAGGCGGCCCTCGCTGATCCGGTGGTCCACTTTCGAGAAGCGACGGTTCCCGCAAGGCCGACACATCACCGCCTAGATCCACCGCTGCCTTCGTGTCGTTGCCAGAGTGCGGGGGGCGATCCTTGGGAAGCACATGCACTTCTGGAAACAAGAACGGTTTCCAATGCGGATCCTTGAATTTGTACGTTGCGACGTAGGAGCTAATGCGATTAATATTATTGCTGCGACGGATTGAGGCCACACAAAGCTCGTCCGGATCACGGACCCATCGACGGGTGTAGCCCAGGGCGTTTGAGGATGAATTACCGCCTTCTTCGGGCTTTCCTAAATTGCTGAAGGTGGTATGTTGATGGTTAGTGCTGAGCGTATCCACAGCGCTCAGGGCGTTTTGCTTACCTTGAAGGAGCGGGACCGTAGACTCGGGCTGGGAAAGCGCCATGCGATACGTCAGGAGACGGATTCGCTCCTTGCCATAGGTTGAGGTCCTGTTAAGACGCACAACACGAAGCGGCTTTGGTGGCATAAGATACACACACACACACACGCACACGTAAAAGGGGGGAAGGGGGATGTGATGTATTTTCTTTGCCCTTTTGCAACTCCTACCAAAGCACACGGTAACGCTGTGGGGCGGTAACAATAATAAGAGAAAGAAGCACCCGAGAGATTAAAAGAAATTGAAATAATAAACTCATTAATGTGTCCCTTTACCTCAATAAGCACATGTGCTTTTCCTCCAAGAAGGACAGTAATCCAGAGAAAGACCGAAAAGGTTCTTGTTTTTTCATTACGAAGATGCATTCGTACACATCATCTAATCCTATCACTATATACCACGTGAATCCTTCTCATCTTACCGATCCCCTCCCTCCACAATAACTTTGTTTCCGCAGAAAAGATAAAGAGGAGCGATGCAAAAAAAAAAAGCGAAATAGAGGTTTATGGGAGGAGGAGGGAGGGATAAAGAGTTAAGCTAAGGTGAGGATTCCTCAAATATCCTAGAAGGTTGGCGTTTGTATATTGTTTCACTCAAAACGCTATTCGATAAACATTTTATCACTTTCTTCTACAAAAAATAAAATAAAATGAGATAGTCATTGATCAATGAGAACCTTTTCATGTGCTATTTGATGGTTACTCAGATCTAAAAGAGACATTTCCCTTGTAACAGTCTTTATCTCGGTGTCCCTACCTTTTTAATTTAAAAAAAAAATCCCTCATCTCAATGCACAAAACGATAAGTAGAACCAGTGCAACTATCACAACAGCACACTCTTCACCTAATTTTACTGAATTTTTATGTCAAAAATGTTCAGTGTGTCCGACAGGTGTCTAGGATGCTCATTGCCCTCCGCTTTGGCCTTCTCGGCGTTCGCCTCATTTTGCTTTAGAAGCTCCTCAGGTACTTTCTTGAACTCAGCCTCTATGAGCTTACCGATGCAGTAGCCCAGACGGAACTCGCCACACTGCACACACTCCTTCAACACCCAGGTCCATGACTCCTCATTCGGCTTTACCTTATTACGGTGGCTCATTTCCTCGAGAAGATCAATCATCGCACAGAACTTGCTTTCATTCTCGATCGGTTCAGCCGCCTTGCTTGGGGCCTCGTAAATCTTTTGCAACGTCGCATTGTATGTCTCAAGATCGGGCGGGCAGTTGTTCACGTTCATCCGCACCAGTACCTCTCCGGCCTCGTCGTAGTATTTACACTTTTTGATCTGCTCAATCCACGGTGCGGTGTTGGTGTCAACCTCATAGCCAAACAGATCGTACTTCTTAACCGCACTAGAGGCATAGCGATACGCCGGGGCGACGTACAGGAACTTGCCAGCAATACGACGCATTGGTAGGCAAGTAATATAGTATATGGAATTTTAGTATACTTTGACGGCTGTCAACTTCGAGGTCTGAGAATGAGATGCTAACGTTGCGAAACTTGTAAAGTTTTACAGAAGAAGATACAAGTCAAAGGGAGACAGGCCGATAATGAACCTTTGTTACACATTTAATGCCAAAGCAAGTGACTAAACATTACTTCATAATATTTATCTTTTTATTCCGTGTGTTATTTGTATTTAATTAAAGGAGAAGATATCTCAAAGTGCGCCATCGATTGAGACGCAAATCACGCGAACGGGTGGATGCGACCGGTTGGACGCTCCCCACCCCACCCCCTCTTTTTCCCCAAGCATGTATATTTATGCTTTATCTACGCTCTATCATTGTCCTCTATGTGGAATCATGCATACCGTTCGTTTTGATCCAATGGGCTTCGATGATTCTGATGCTGTTGCCACAAAAGAATTAATCAACTTGCTCTGAATTCTTTTTAAATTTCCTACTCTTACGTGCCTATAGCACTATATATCCGCGCTTAAATAAAAAAGTCCCTCCTTCGGCTTTTCCTTCGAGGAACGACTGTCACGGGATTGGTTCGAGAAGCTAGATATTGAACCGATTGTCGTGTGTCTGGTAAATCTTCCCCTCTGAGGTCAAAATACGCAGCGCGTTCCGTACGTCGGCAGGACCAAAACTATACTGTTGAGCAGCTGCAATGAGTTCGTCCATTGAAAGGCCGATATCCGGGTTGCTGGAGCGCTGGATCACGCTGACGAGGAGGTCGGTGAGGGTGATTTTCATATCCCCGCCGGGCAAAATGTTCTGCGCGCCAACCGCCGAGGCGGTGTTCATGACGACGCCCCCTGGCGCTGCGGCCTCGCGTTTTTCGCCCTTCACCAGCCGGAGGTGTGTTAGGATTGCATCAAGCAAGTGGAAGTTCATCTCGTTGCTGTCAGCGATCCCAACGACTGATCCCGTGACCACCGGAGCGTCCTGCCAAACCTTGACGGAGCCCGAGGCGCGGACGTGGGTGTGGAGGGGGAGCGGATCCTCGGCGCTCTCCGCATCAACCCACTGCCGAACCAAGATCTTCCCAGTGTTGTCTGTGATGTAGTAGCCATAGTGCTTCGCTGTGAGTGCCTTGACGGAGGTCGCGCTAGCGTTTTCGTAACCAATAATGCGCCCGATGATGATGGCTTGCGTCGCTTCTCGGCCATCTACAACAAGCACACCCTGCCCAACACTTTGGGCATCCTGTAGCTGCTTAATAGTGAGGGGACGAATCGGGTTTACGCGCCGCTGCTGCGGCTGCGGCGCCGAGGCGTTAGAGGATGCAGTAAGGTTATTGCCTTGAGTTAATGTGCCAAACATTCTGCTTTTGCACTCGTTTTGAACCTTTGACTTTTTAAAGTGTATTTATGAGCCTATATGGTCCTTTATTTCGCTCTCTCCTTCACTCACGAAGTAAACGCAATTTCCTATTCTTCGAACCTCTTGTTCTTTTCGATAAATCTTGTATAATAATAAAGCGACTACTTTCTGATTAAGGGGCAAATGCTCGTACAAAAAGTTACCAATGGATGAAAAGAGAGTACGATCAGCGAAAGTATATTCTAATATACGGTCACGCTCTCCCGCCGCTAGGGGACGTCATACAGGTAAACTCAAAAAAATTCTCATCATGAGCCATTTTTATGAATCCAAACAGATAAATATGGCATCTAACTTTACATCGCACGAAAGATTAAAAAGATAAAAGAAATATCATGCTAGCGTAAATCTTGGCGAAGGCGCAGCCTGGTGTGTGTGTGTGTGTGTGTGTGTGTGTGTATGTGTGTGGGTAGGTGGATTCGTGTGCGTGCGCAAGCTATCCAGGAAACTTGATACCTGAAAAAGCAAATAAAAGCACTATCTAATACACAACACACACACGAGGATTGTGTCCGAGTGTTCACGCATTATCGATAGTTCAACATCCTATATTTCCCCCCCCCCTCTCCCATCCGCCCCGCCACACAGACCCACACCCACACCACATGCGCCCCTCCTCGCCACCGCGCCCTCAGATGGCATATCCTTCATACATGTCCTGCGAGTGAGCGGGAGGCCGTCTATTTGAGAAGCCCAAGATCCCCCCCTCCCCCCTCCCTTCAGATCGCCGGACAGCGATAGAGGTAGGGCAGCCCCTGGACGCGGTCCTTGGCGTGCTGGAGCTCGCGCAGGATGCGGGGCGGCGGGGCGTCGTCCGGGCCGACGTCGCCGGGGCGGAGCTGGACGACGGTGGGCTCGTCGGCGAGGGCGGGGCCGATGGCGGTCGCGGCCGCGAGCGCGCCGGGCGCCATCCCCGCGAGTTCGTTCGCGCTGCCGCCGCCGGGCCGCGNGGCCGCGAGCGCGCCGGGCGCCATCCCCGCGAGTTCGTTCGCGCTGCCGCCGCCGGGCCGCGCGTCGGCGGCGGTGCGGCGGAAGAGCAGCTCTTCCGCGGGCGCGAGGTCGCCGAGGAGGGCGCAGCGCTGGAGGACGCCGGCGAGGCTGCGCTTCGTGTGCACGCGCTGCATCGACGGCGACGCCGCGAGCAGGCGCTCGGCCAGCCGCAGAGCGTCGCCGCGGATCGCCCGCGCGAGCGCGCGGCCCCGCCCGGTGCTGC
>MJCC01000011.1:568392-580731 GCA_001766655.1 Phytomonas francai
GGCGCCCCGCCCTCCGACGGCGCCACCGTCGACGCCCCGCCCTCCGATGGCGCCGCCGTCGACGCCCCGTCGTCGTCGGCGTCCGCGGCGCGCAGGAGGTCGTCCTCCGACCAGTCGTTCGCCCGCGCGATCGCGCGCACGCGGTCGCGCATCACGCTGAGGGCCTCCGCCACCTCAAAGTCGCCGATGAACCGGTCGTAGTCGAGATTCCGCGCGAACTCGAGGAGATCGCTGGTTTCGTTGAGCTCGGCCTCAAACGCCTCGTCCTCGGTCATGGCCCACTTCGGCTTCGCCTTCCCGGGCTTCGCCTTCGCGGTCGAGATAGGCTGCGAGGCACGCGGGAACGGCTCGAGCGCCTTGGCAGGGTTGTACGGCGCCGGCTGGGGCGGCTGACCGGCGCTTTCGCCGTCGGCATCCTCGGCGGGCGAGGCCTCCATTCTCTGGATCACCGCCCCTCGAAGATGAGCCGCTCGCCGCGCGGCTTCGACCTCACGATCGAGGTCCGCTTGCTTCATGTTCTTTAGCTGTTTCGCAAAGCTACGCAGCCAGCGACGGTGCCGAGAGAGCACCTGCTGCGATTTCGTCCGGTTCTTGCCCTGGTTCTGTGCGCGCATCGCCTGATTGCGCTCTCGCAAGGCGCGACACTCCGCAGATGGACCCAGGCCAAGTGGATTGCCAGTCTTATTTGCAGGGGAAAAGTCCCTGTCGTGACTGACTCCACCGGCGTCATTGCTCAGTCCAAAATCATTTCCGCCGCCTAGCGGCAGCGTTGGTCGGTCGCAAAGGAGGATGCCTTTGTAATTTTCTAAGTAGATATTTGCGTTGGCGGGCTTCGAATACATCGCCGGATGCTGGCTAAGCAATACATCTTTGAAGTTTTCCATTGTCTTTTCCTAACCAGCTCTTTGTTTATTTTATATTTGTATATTAGGTTTGATTACTACACACAATGGACAGGAAATGCAGATTTGCACTACCGTACTTTGTGAGATAGTCACACTTTTTTTCTCCTCAAAGCTCACCGTATTATAAGGAAGGGGGGAAACAGAATGGCAAAACTGATCGCAACACTTCAAGCGAGGAGTGGAAGCGCAAAAAAAAAAAAAGCAAGAGATACCCGCATTGTAGTAAGCCCTATTTATATATACACACATATATACGCATTGCTGTACGGAGATTATGATGCGCACATGCTGACTGCATTATATTTACATCATCGTATTGTTCTGGGGGTTGTATTCTTGAAATACAACGATTTACATTCTTATAATCCTGAGGAGGGGTGGAGAGGGAGGTGGGGAAGTATGGAACGATAGGTTTAACGCTGAGATGACAAGGGGTTTATCTTTTTAGGGGGTTGACTGCGGAAGAGTATTTCTTCAAAAAAAAAAAATACGTGATCACTCCCCTCTTTCTTCTCCTTTTGGGGGAGAATAATATCAACCCAAGGAATGGCTTCCCAAAACAAGCCGCCCCCAATGCGAGGACAGCAGGAGTGGCAGCGTGACGGCTTGTGCACCTTCCCGTTGAAGCATGAGGCGCACATCACACGCAAGCGACAAAGGCGCTTTGGTAACCTCAAAGCTATTCGAAAAGAATTCACAGAACGTTTCTACACTCAGCTCCAGATTGTCTACCGCCATTGCAGGGGGGGGCGCCACGTTTCCTTCTACCGTGTTCATGGCTACCCGCTCTGTATTCCGAAAACCGATCTGCTGACGGCTTTGCAAGGCAGCGATTGTGTGGAAGGTGCGCTCTATTGTCGCCATTTTCGAATAGCTGACTCGAGCCACAAACTTGAGGACTCGTCGCAGGGGTGGGTAGGCCGGGCAGAGATGCCCCGCCCCGCCCGCCCGAGGCCCCAGCGCGAAGTTGGACCTCAGGAGGTGGAGCAAGACCAAGGGGATGTCCTCGTTTTGGACGGCCCACACCCACTGCGGTGCCCTGCCGCCATTGGGCTGAGCTATCATAGAGGAATTCAGCCACCACCACCGCATCGATTGCCAGGCCGCCTCCGCGTTTGCGTTCGGCTTCTCGGAGTTCTCGCCGATCGAAACGGGCTCGGCGGCTTGGTAGGACAGCTGTGCGGGCAATGTCATGATCACCGCACGCAGCTCCCGTATCGTGGGCTCTGGGATGGCCGAGACCGCCGAACAGGGATACCCGCCTTCCTTTAGATCCGTACTGCTGCAGAAACACCAGCGACGTAGAGCGAGATTCGTGATAAAGTGCCGAGCGTTGGCAAGGATTGGAGGCACCATGTCACCCCCTTCGGCAGGGGGTAGAATAACAACTTCTTCCTCTGTTGGAACCTTCGAGGCTTCCCTGAAGAGATTCTGCATCTCCTTGAGCGACAGAAAGCTCAGGGGTGCTGTTTCCTTTGCTCGACAGGGGGCACTGAGGAGAAAAGAATCAAACCAGCAATGGCAACACAACGTCTCCATCAGAGCACTACTGTCTTCTTGCCTTTCATCTTTGCCATTGAAGTCGCCTAGCGTTCGGCTCGCGGCTGGTAATAAATGTTCCATTCGGGCCAGTTGCGTCAGAACATTCGCGTAGAGGAACTCCTCCTCCTTGAGCATCGAGCGCCCAAAAATGGAAAAGGAAGTGATAAAAAGCTTCATATTGAGACGAACCCATACGTTTAGCCCGGAGAAGGACTTCGCTTTCTCCTGTTTAACTCCACAGGCATTGGTAGGGGCTGGAGGGAGAAAGATATCTGGGACGGTATGAGGCCGCACCATAGGCAGAGAGGATCCATCGCTCGGCTTGTTAATAGCGACCTGGTACATCCCATGGAGCCAATCGAAGCAGCCGTTCATGCTCATCTTGAAGCAGAACAGTACCTCGCATACGAGCTCGCAACAGCGCGTAATATAAGATGACACCTGAAATTCCCCGCCCCGATCGAGGTTCGTGGGGGGAGGGCTTTGTGCTGTAGTCCGGTCTTCTTGTGGAAGCGCAAAAAGCCGCGCAAGAAGTTTCCTTACCATGACCGGCACGAGATCCTCCAGCATTGCATCGCTTACGAGCTCAGCTTGGGGGTTGTTCGCGACGGGGGACTCCTCACCTATCCGCATCTCAGCCTGAGACAGCACACTCCGCAGAACACACGCCACGGCGGCAGCTTCGACCTTCTTAAAGTACTCATTCAGGTCTGGCCAGAAGACGTCGGATGCGACCGATGGCGTAGCTGCCAGCATCACGTTACGGATCAATTCTTTCAGCTTGTCACCCTCCAGTACGGGAAGCATCACGAGCAAGGAAGACGCCGCAGAGGACTCCTCCTTTTCCGTCGTACTTGCCGCAGCGCGGCCTGGGGAGCGGCGTTTTAGATTCGAAATCATCATTTCCAAACCACCCGCCATGGTCTCCAGACCAATGGCAAGTTGCTGTTCCAGCCATATGCAACAGGCCTCGAGTAATTTTTCCCTGTGCTCGTTTGCTAGAGCTCTCACGGTGTTTTGGGATTCTTGAAAATTGCGATCCACGGTGGCGTAGTATACGGTCTTGCTATTGCCGAGGGTCCTTGTTCCTGTTAGCGTGTCCGTCTGCTTCAATTTATCGTCAACTTTATCATAACACAAGAGCTGTAAGAAGGCAGAATCTCTAAGGAGGTGCAGCAGCTGCGTCAGGAAACGCATCAAGCAGCCAAACACCTGAACCTCCGTTCGAAGGGTATGGATTCGAACCGCCTTATCGATTTTCGCGTGGTCGGGCTGCGATGGGGGCGCGGTGTGGGTGGAGGATTGGGCGCGATGCACCTGTACGAGCTCACCGCAGATTGATGAGGGCAGTCGATAATCGCTTAACCGCAAGGGCGCTGGCAGCTGATGCGGACAGACACTTTCATTTGTAAAGAGCTTTTTGGACAGGGATGAGTTGCGCACAGTCTCTGTTATTCGGGATATCAGATACTCGGACGATTTCACCCGCTCCTTAATATTTTCATGTGAATGGGGTTGAGCCGATTTCGTGCAGTCTCCTGAAAGCGTTTTGTCGAGCTCGCTGTTGGGGTCCTGTTTAGACGAAATGGTGTTGAAGCTGAAGTCTTCATTTCGAAAGAAGAAGAGTACACGTGGGAAGTTTACGGTCGCGGCAGCAGCCTCCACACTGTTGACGCATTCGTTCGCGTCTGAGGGACCTTGTGGGGGCGAGCTCAACCGTTCACTTTCACTTTGCAGGGAGATGCTCGCACCGCTTGCATTGTACGGAGTTTGAGAAGCGCTATTCGCTTTCTTTTTGCTTGATAGCTTGCTGTGACCATGCGTGGGTGCTGGGTTCGCCCCCCGAAATGGTTGTGTGTTGGTCACCACCGTTGGTTCCGAGGAAACGACAGACGCGGTCGGTTCGAAAGCATTTTTCCAGTCCTCCCGCCACCGCCTCATGTTCGTGTCCTCCAGAATAAGCTCCTGGCGTAGGCAACTCGCACTCCAGTCCTGCGCACGCATCGCTCGCGGTCTTTTTGGGTTCGCACCGCTATTGCTGAGGGACGTGGAACCCGCTGGGTTGCCGCTGCCTGTCTTCGGATGCAGTCCCTGGGAGGGGCTCCCGCTAGAGAACGCCAGGGTGGTTCGTAAGGGTGAGGCCAGATTCGCTTCCTTGCCGGGTGGGGCACCCGTCAGTGGAAACCCAGGGCGAAACGAATTGTGGTAAATCTGTTGAAAGGAAACGCCCGTATTGCTCGAGGATGCGGTATCGATGGTGCCATCCGAGTTCCGTCCGCCAGGGGGCTCTGGGAGGTGAAAGTACGCTTCCTGCAGCCGTTGTTGCCGCGTGGGGAGGTTGTACTCGACAAAAAAACCCAGAACACAGAGAGGCGGGAGAATCACGAGAGGGCTGTCCGTGGAGGCAGTCTCATCCCTTGAATTACTATCGACCATCATGCTGTTTGTGGTGTTTCGGATGCCCTTGCTGCGCGCACTCCCGCTTCGACCCCCTTTGCCCCGCTGTAATGTGGAGTGGCTCGCGGAGAAGGAGGTGGACCGGACCTTAGCACCGCCCCCATAGTTCCCCACACCACGTAAAAGGGAAGAGGTGAGTAAATTTGCGATGGGGCCGGAATCCATTACGTTATTCTGGTGCTGCCGCTGGAGAACACCCTGGAGAAAACGCTCCGCAGACTCAAGCGCGAGCTGCAATTTCTGCTGAAGAATGCGATAGAAAAGCGTGGAGTTCGGGAAGTTGAACAAAAACAGGTAGCGGAGGGGCGGTATGGGATCGTTTAACTCGCTAAGCTCGTTGAGAGGTGAAGCAGGCGTGGTACCTCCATGGGGCTGTTCCTTATACTGAGATGGGGGGCCAAGAGGCCACCGGATCGAGGGCACCAGACCCGAGGTGAGGACGTGCAGATTGTGTAAGTGTGTGTTAACGAGCTCATGGCAAAGCTGCTCCGCCATGGTGTCGAATTCGCGATGTTCATCCTCTTCAATAACGTGAGTTGAGGAGCGACGGAAGACGTTTTTCAGGTTCGAAATACTAGAGATCGCCAAGCGGTTACGCGACGTCAAGGGAGATCGTCCGAAGGCCTGGAAAACGCGAGGGGTCATAAACACTTTTTGGTACCCATCCTCAGGCTGAAATAGAAATGAGGTGCTCGCTGAAGGTGTAGTGGAGTTCTGGATGTTAAGAGACGAGCCCATGTCCTCAGTCGCACCCACCGCGTGACCAGGAATTTTCGTAGGCAAAGAGTTCGCTGCAGACGATGCGTGGGCCCTGTCAATAGTATCGGCACATAGACATACCCCACTCAAATCGTCGCCAAATACAAAACAACCGGCAGGCGGCATGCGGTGCATCCAGCCAGGAATAATCTCACTCCGTCGAGTCGGCGGACTACAGTTTGGTCCAATATTAGCGATGCTTGCGGTGACTGGTGAGGTACCCGCCTTACCCTCCAGCACCTCTCCATCGTCCGGTCGCTGATTTTCATCAAACCGTCGTCGAATATCCTCGAGGAAATTTCGTTGGAGTCGTTCCTTTTCCACTTGCAAGCCTTTCAAGCCCTCCTCAACCGCCCTTGCTTGCATATCGGAGAGGTGACTACCCATCTGTTCCGCGGCAAATTCTAAATGCTCTTGAGCGGTGTTGATACCGTCCTCACCACGTAGCTTTGAGCTTTGGGGGGACTGGAGCTCAAAGACGCTCGAGGACTTTGCATCCAGTGAGGCCATTTCGACGAGGCTGTGCTCACATCTCGGGCCTGAGTGGCCTTGCCATGCGTCCGTTTCGTCGTCGAGCCTCCAAAGATACTTTCGCACCCACGACCGCCACGTCGTGACCGGGAGGTCCTGTTGAAGGCGCCGCACGGGCCTTCCGTTGATGTCTGCCGCATCCAAAAAGCGATTGTTGGATACGCAGAATGCGAGCTCAATTAGACCCCTGGCCAACGCACGACAGTGCTCCTCTGCGGGTTCGGCAAGGGAGCTTTGCCTCTTTCCCAGGTCGTCGCTCGAATCTTTTGAAACCTCGGCAACCTCACAATCCACCGCGGGTGGGAGGACGCACGTCTTGGCAGCTTTTTCACTCTCTGCGGGGTGTTGTGAACGGGCCGCTTCGGAGTCGTGGCCAAGCGCGCGATACTTCTGAATCCGCTCACGCCGCAGCCGATGGTTGAGCTCCTCGTCAAGGCGAAGCTCCGCCACGCGATGGGCACTCGCGCGATCCGTTTTTAGCAGGGTCGTGGCGTGCTCCAGTAGACGATTGGTCTTTATTCGTTCGACGTCTTCATTGGGCTCCTGTCTATCGACATCACCGGTTTGGGACTCCGCTAGAAACTCGCGCAGAACACGCTCCGCTCGTAGCTTTTGTTGTTCTTCTTTTTTGGCGCGTATTTTTTCCATGTAGGTAGAGCATACGCCGGCGATCGAATCCCCCTTTACCGGATCCTCAGCACCATCGTAGCCAATACCGAGCTCTCGCATGTTCTCCTCCATGGCATCCAAGGCAGCAAAGGTTTCGGTGGCTAGCCTACCTAGTTTCTTTTTTTTTCTCAAGGATTCCATTTCTCGAAGACGAATACTTGTAATAATCGTTATACAGACAAGTAAAAGATTGCGCTTTGTATTGTGTGCGCCAAAGTAAAACAATTACTCCCCTACTCCAAATTAAGAAAGACAATGGAAGAGGAATTTTTGGAAATTTCATTTTTTTAAGTGAATACAAGCTGTTGCTAGCGTTGGGATTTTTAGGATCATAAAAATATTCATCTTCATGGCACCTTATATATATATATATATATATATATATATAGGGAAAGAGACCGATAATGGGAATGGGATCTTCCCCTGGGAAAGATCAACCTCGATTGGAAAAATTGTACGAATGACTATGCGCCCTGTAGAAAAAAAGAAATGTCCATTTTCTTCAACAGACGCTGCAAGGTACCTCCCAGTGCTGCAATGCGTGGTGGTCCTTAGATATGAATGCGTGCGGAAGTCTCTTTGGGTTGGTACTTCCCTATCTTAGTTTAGTTTCGTCTTTGCCAACAGATTCTCCAAATCAAGCTATTTTACTGGTGATAAAGCATTCAGGATCGTTATGGATCATTTCATCTGTTTTTGTGTTTCCGCTAATTTTTCACGTGCTTTATATCGCGTGCTCATGACCCCCACAACAAGAATTTTTAAACATTCATTTATCAAAAGTAGGTTTGTAATACAATGTTGATTTGCATCGGCATTTCTTACCGCTTCTGGTACAACCCCAATTAATTTACGAGCATCTTGCAAAGTTGCGCATTGATACGCAATACATTAACCGTGGCTCGGATCGTGTTGTGGTTAGCTTTGCGTGTAAAGTATGTTTAGTATATTGTTCCTTCTGAGATAAGAGCTGATTCTTTTTTTTTCCAATTTGTCTGGGAATATCACCAATTTTCATGTTCACGCTTGCCTATACCACTTGCAGTTGCTGTTAAAACTTCTTTTCAACAACCTTGAGGAATGAAACAGTTCGGACTAAATTCACCGCTCATTTCATGTAGTCTTATGTAGGTGTATCTGAAAATTTGCCAACACAAATCAGCTGACGGCGTCAATCCCAGTTTTGACTTGATGAACCGTCTTTACTCGCAATTTATATTGGTCATGAACGCCACCGGAAATACTCCACCTTCAAGAACCTATTCACAGGAAGAGCTGCTGACAACATTCCCGTTGGGTATACTCCTGTTTAAAAGCATAGTACCTACTTTACGACGATAATGAAAAGTATTCGTCATTTCATCGGGAGGAAAAAAAGAAGCATGAAGCTCTATATTTTTATGTAATTAATGGAAAAATAATTTTGAGTCGTTCCAGATTTTTCACCATTCGTATGTCTTAAAAAGTTCTCATAGTTTATTTAACTCTAATTTGGGCTCTACGTATTGTGTTCATATTCTGCTCAAAAAGTCTAGTATTTTATCCTTATTTTTGTTAATCATAGATAACACACAAGATAAGGGTGCAATTTTGAACAGTAAAATTATCCCATAGTTTGGATTCATAATCTTAGCGTATTTTACTGCAGTCATTTCTGCTACCTGAAGGAAACCCACTCCATCTGGAATTTTACGCTGAGTAAAGTATACCCATTGAGAGGTAATTTTAGGAAATTAATACTACGACAAAAAAAAAGGGAGGACCCACACAATACTACATTTCCATTTTACTAAAATTTTCCTGATTATCCTTATTAGAGGAACACTTTAATATTTATTTTTTTAACTCGCATGATTTCTCCGTACCCTTCCTAATAAGCGGATTAGACCTCAATGTCGTTATTTTATTGAATAAGGGGAACACCCTGACCATTCAGCATGGTTCCGGGCGGGTAGCTCGCGGCATCCTTTCCCTCCGACTTCATGGCAGGGAAGAGCAAAACTTCTTTTATGTTGGACTGACTCGTCAACAACATTACGAGCCTATCCACGCCGAGGCCCCATCCGCCTGTTGGCGGCAGCCCGTACTCGAGCGTGGTAATGAAGTCTTCGTCTATTTGCATCGATTCGTCATCGCCTTTATCGCGATTTCGTAGCTGCTTCTGAAATTCCTCGCGTTGAACGATGGGGTTGTTTAGCTCGGTGTAGGAATTTACAAGTTCCTTTTTGTTGATGAAAAGCTCAAAGCGCTCCCCTAAACGAGGATCGAGACGGTGCCATTTTGCGAGGGGCGACATAACACGTGGGTGATCGCAGACAAAACATGGGTCAACACATTCGGGCTCCAGAAACTCGGCAATTAATTCGTCCAAAAGACGGGGGACGGTATAGGGAGGAACAGGCTCAATGTTGTGCTTTTTGCACAAATTCAACAGAAAGGAAATGGTTTCATCAGCCTCAAAGTCCACCGCATCGAAAGAAATGTTGAGCCGTCGCTCCAATTCTGGAATAATGTAAAGTCGCTTGAAGGGCTTATTAAAATTCAAAGTTATTTCTGGAAGTGGCTTGCCTTCTGAATCCTTCGGGGTGTACTTCACTAAGGGTGAACCGTGAATTTCCATAGCGAGTTTGTAGAGAAGGTCTTCGGTTGTGGACATCCAATCGTTGTAGTCGTGGTAGGCCCAGTATGCTTCAATGCTCGTGAATTCAGGGTTGTGGGTCAAATCGATTCCTTCGTTGCGAAATTGCTTTCCCAGTTCAAAGACGCGATCCATGCCACCGACGACGAGCTTTTTCAGGTAGAGCTCCGGTGCGATGCGGAGGTACATTTTTTCGTTCAGGTCGTTGTGATGCGTGACGAACGGCCGCGCGGCCGCACCGCCAGCTATTTGATTTAGTACAGGCGTTTCAACTTCAATAAAATTACGCTCTTCGAAGAATTTTCGCAAATATTGAATAATTCGTGAGCGCGTAATAAAATTTTTAATGTTATCTCGGTTCACGATAAGATCCAGATAGCGTTGGCGAAATCGCTGTTCAATTGAGCTCAATCCAAAGTATTCGTCGGGAAGCATATGAAAGCAAGTGGACAAGAGCGTAATTTTTGTGGCACTCAACGAAAACTCGTTTGTTTTTGAAAGCGAGGGGAAACCCTCAATCCCAATGATATCCCCACGCTTAATTCTGGAATGAATCAGGTTAAATTCTTCGGCGTTGGTATAATCGGCTGCTGCGGAGATAATTTGAACGATGCTCATATCGCCTTGAATATTAATAAAATGAAGCTTCGATCCTGAACTACGTTTGGTGATAATACGGCCAGTAATAGAAACAATTTCATTCATTTTCTCACCGGGCACCTTTAACTGCGGTAAATACTTATCTTTGAATTCAGGGATCGTGTATTGTTGTTGGAACTTGTGCGGATAAGCACCCTTCATAAGACCCATTTGATTGACCATTTCCAGACGCGATTCGAAGTAGGTTGGCTCAACACACTTTTCCTTTGTTTTCTTTTCATCTTTGGGGAGTTTCGCTCTTAATTCACCCATTTCACGAATAAACACCTTGCATTTATCACTAGATGCGCCATTTAGTTTTTTTTCCTTTACAATCTCGGATGCAAGAGCGTCGATCTGCCGGCGAAGGTTTTGTGTATCAGACATTATTCTTTGGGGCCGCGTGTTCGGGGAAAAGATATCAATTAATTTAGAATTTGATCTTGAAAGATAATAACAACAAAAAAAAGAAATCAAGGGAAATTACCTATACTTTCAGGGGAAAAAAAAAGTTACGTTCTCATTTCAAATTTAGATTAATTTATGATCAATAATATTTTTTTTTGAACATACTGCGACATGGGAATATTTATTTTTCCTCCTCGAGTAGAATACTCATTTTTTTTTCATTTGGAACTGTGTCAACCATAACTTTTCCGTTGTACGAAACACCACCAAAAACCCAAGGACCGTTGCTGCTCCAGAAAATATCCATAACAGTATCCCCGAAAAAACCCAGCTGCCTGATGCAGCTGGGCTTCTCAACATCATCAAGGTCCCACAATTTTAAAGACTGATCAGAGCTCCCGGTTAAGATAAGATTGTCGTGAAGAGAATTAAAAAGTGCACATTGTACTGCGTGGTCATGGGCTCGGATGTACTTTTTATGATCAAGAACTGTGTCTTTTGAATTCATACGAAAGTCATGTATATGGACAAATCCATCATGCCCGCAGGTGAGTATTTTGTTAGGAGTAGAAGTGCTGAAATCAACATGTAAAGCACTCTGAAATCCATGTAATCTGGCTGTATTCTGAATTTCAATTACCTTCTTGGAGCGAAAGTCAATGAGCTGCAACCCTGAATCCTCACATGTTAACAGGCACAAAAAGGAGTGATGGGGATCAAGTGCAGCGTGCAAAATTCGATCGCAGTTAATATCGTAAGATGCTATTTCAGCTCCGATCTTATCAGATTCTAACGATAAAGTACAGATTTTTTGAGTTTGAACTATTTTGAGATCATTTTGAAGTCCCTCCAAATCCCACAGAGCTTGTGTTATCTCTCTATTATGAGACAATATCTGTTGTGGCTCCATAAGCAGGTTTTCTGATATTTGAAGTATTTGAAAAGTTTTTGTTGAGGCGGTGGCTACCAGACTTTTCCCGGAAAGTGACGGTGAGCTCCATATACCATTGATTGGGGATGCATGATTCCACACAACGCTGCACTCCAAAGTGTTGGTTTCATCCTGAAATTCTAAAAGATATATTTTGTTTTCAGCTGTGCAATTGGATGTCCCCACCAAAAATCGGTGGCATTCTTGCTCGGTATTTAGAAAATGATAAAGCGGGCAAATAGAGCGTAGTTGATGTTCAAGGCAGTAAGTTGCTGTTGTCATAGCTGGGGGAAAAAAATGAAGCTTGTTATTAAGCCTGAAAATAAGATAAAAGGGGAATAAAAATATTAATGAGTACATATCTACTTATTTATACATATATGTATACATGAATAAAGACTGAATTTTTTTAATAGCAAAAATAAGCACTATCGGCGAGGCAGCGGTTCAATTTTATGATAACCGGAAATTAGCGGAACATCGCTCTCCACTGCGCATGTGAAAATGAAGCTCTGGACCGTTAAATCGCTTGCGAAGTTATCGGTGTGAACCCCGATAAGATCAGGGGCATAATTTTCGGAAGTAAATTGCAGAATAGGCGAGGTAGCGCCAACCGGAAATATTATTTGGCTGCATGGCGCGTCAAAATATCCAGGGTGTCCCGTCTTTACGCCGCACTCCCCCCCCCCAACCTTTTTTCCCCTCCCCCTCAGTTTGGCAACTTTAGATTATTTATTTATTTTTTTTTTTTTATGGGGGGGGATTTTTGGTAAATGCCAGTCTGAAGCTGTAGTTTCCCTTTCCGGCCTTATCTTTTAGAATCTTTATTTCTTTTTTTTTTTTTTTGTGTGTGTGTGCCT
>MJCC01000011.1:580741-630681 GCA_001766655.1 Phytomonas francai
GGGGGGGGGGAGGTGTTCTTGTAAAAATTGGAAGACGCAGTGGAGCCTGTTTTGTGTGAAGACCTTTTTTTAATGAAGCCTTAGGGCTATAGATGCCTTTTTTCCAGCACTTGGGTGCCACGCCTCCAAATGCTGCCCACCTAGATGTCGGCAAAATTCGTTGATTCAAACTTGGTGTGGATTAGCATGATAAAAATTTGAGTTTAGACCTTCAGATCAATTTTTTTTATTAATAAGAATATTTATATATTTCCATGGGTATGTTGATACGGCTAAATTAATGATAAAATATCTATGCGCAGAGTTTTTATTATTTAATTAAATTTGAGATATTTTATAGTTATTTAAGTACCTATTTCATATCTAAGCAAAATGCTGATCAAGGACTCGTTCCCATTCAAAAAGACCCTTCATTTGCCAACTAGAGATTCTCGCCGACTTTTAACTTCACCTTTCGAAATAAAAGCTTTTATTGAGGACACTGGTTGTGAATGTCCGAAAATCAGCTACATGCTCATGGAGGTTCCATCGTTATCGTCTGTAGTTGGCATTGAGCTTCGAAGAATCGAACTTGTGCTTTCTGATAACCTTAATGGCAACCTAACTGTTTACCTTCAGCATCTTGACGGGAAAGGTAGACCTAGTGGCGAACCACTTGCCTTATTTAGCGCTGAGGATAATATAACATCGAACTATCAGCTGAAAATACCATTGCAGGGTGGTGAAAAGGTTCAGCTACTTTTTGCCTGTAATATTGCGATGCATAAAAATATAGTACGTACGATTCTCATCTCAGGTGTTTGCATGCTAGTGCCGGGTAGGGTTCAGCTCTCGAAAGCGGATGGAAAAAAAATAAACATATGGACTAGCAACAACTGGCTGTTTAAAGCGGGGGATGGCTCGCTTATTGTTGTCGATGAGTCTAAATCCGGTGATTTGGTACTAACATCGAGAAAAAGGGATCGGTCTCCCAGTGATGAAGCGCCACAACTCACACACAGTTTTGTCGTGGGAGGTGATGATGAAAGCTAAAAAAATTCACTGAATTTTCTCTATACATCTTTATGACTAAAATGGATGCTTAAGGGTTTAACCCCAAAAATTATAAAGTTGGATTGGCTTGTGAAATGGTTATCATTTTTCTTCTTCTTTGTCTCCCACCCTGCCTAAGGTAATCTGATTTGCCAAGTTAGTATTCTCTTTCTTCCCAAGTTCCTTTCTACTTCTATCGATCTAGTATGGTTGGGGATTTAAGAAGGAATGGAAAACGGCCACGAGATTTTATAAATTTAGAGAACTGTATACTCAGTACATTGCCTGTTGACACTCTTAGTGTGAATAAAGAGTATGATGTTCTGTATCGTCTGCTTGAGTTACTCCCACAGTACTATACAAGTAAGAAAGTTTCTGAGCAGCGAGTTCCAGAGGGGCTGATTATTCAAATCATCTTAAAGGCGAGGTCTATTATTGCAAGTGAGCCAATTTTTATAGAAATGGAGTCCCCCATTAATATTTGTGGCGATCTTCACGGGCAGTACTATGACCTGATCAATATTTTTAAGCGGTGCCCACCATTAGGTGGTAGGGTGTTCGGTAAAAAACACACTGAAGCAGAAGATTATCCGAGTGAAAAGTCATATAAATTCCTGTTTCTTGGTGACTACGTAGACAGAGGACCACGCTCAATCGAGGTGATGATTACATTGCTTGCACTTAAGATTGTATCACCATCTAGTATCACATTACTTCGAGGAAATCACGAGGATGAGCAAATCATGCTTTTATATGGGTTCTTCGATGAGTGTAAGCGCCGCTATAGCATTCGACTTTTTAAAACATTTACAGACCTCTTTAGAGTTTTACCTGTCGCTGCCCTAGTCAATGGAACGGTCTTTTGTATGCATGGGGGACTTTCCTCTGAGTTACCGCATTTGAGGGATATTCCAGATTTTCGTCCCTGTAATGTTCCACATTCTGGTATTATTTGTGACCTTCTTTGGGCTGATCCCGAGGCAGATTTACCAGAGGGGGTTGATTGGGTGCCTAGTTCACGCCGGATTTCATTTGTCTTTTCAGAACGCGTTCTTGAAGATTTTTTACGGAACAACGAAATTGATCTCGTTTGTCGCGCCCACCAAGTGGTTGAGGAAGGCTGTCAATTTTTTCCGAATAATCGTAAGAGACATCTTTTAACGATATTCTCTGCAACTAACTATTGCAATGAGTTCGGGAATCGTGGTGGGATTTTGTGCATAGATGAAGAAGGCGTTTGTAGTATTATTACATTTGAACCGCCTAATTTTGTCCAGCAAAGAGATATAATGCTTATTCGCGATCCTTTGCCGAACCCATCTAGATCGGAGTAACATTACATTGATATACATTGCATACGATTGATTTATTTTAAATGAGATCACATAATCAATGCATATGCATACCTGGAGGTAAATAAATAAACATTTTTGAGATATTTACCTCAATTTCTATGTATATTGCATCTCAATCCAATGGCATTTCTCCTTATTCGGTTGAGTTTTTTTTTAAACAAAAAATATAATTTGGTATACAGTACTTTTTTTATCTATGCCAGGATTCCATAGGTATAGGACGTAGAATCTTCTTTCGATTCAATGGAGGGCTTGATGAAATTTCAGAACTCTTTATTTGAACCAATTCTTGTACCTGGTTCAACTTTTCTTAACACGGCTAAGGTTGCAAACCCCAAAGGGTGCTTCATCGAGAATGAAGACAAAAAGCATCCAGTTCTTGTAATGCAGGGTAAAGTTGACGAGACAAAGGTTCAGATTCCACGTGAAGAGCGGTTTTTATCTTCACTAGGTATTAGAAATCATTTGCTTATTTTACAACTGTGTCTTCCATCACAGGATCACTTTTCTTTGGAACTTATTATAACCCATGTCGGAAATTCCCGTATGAAACTTATAATTGGAACTTATTTAAAGGAGGCGCGGTGCGAAAAAATGATTGGAAGGGTGCCGGTTGCGACGCTGCCTTTGGTTATTCCTCGGAATGAATGGGTTCACGTAGTGTTTCATATTAAGGGAACTGTAGAAAAAATATTTAATCTGCCGCGATTCAACTTCATTGATTCCGTTTCTTTCTGTGGTAACGCAAAGATAGGAATGATGATGTCCACCAGCAACGAGCAGCTTTGCCTTGAGCGCAGACAAACAAAAATGGCGATGGTACTGGTGCCGGCATATTCACCCTCGGTCTGGTCCAACGCTGGGTCGGCACCGGATGATAATGCTCCACGAGGAGAGCCTTGTCTATCTGACTTAAAGTATGAAAAATCTAATAGGAAAGATATGCTAAACGAAATTATACCCAACACCAACCACCGGGGATCTACAGACTCCAAAAAAAGCACTTCTCGCACTCTGTCACCACTCCGAGACTCATCTAGACTTCGCTTAGCATCGCCGGTCAATCCAAACACTGCTTTAACACCATCCGATAGTCACTCTTCATCGGAATCGAGACGTTTGCCGGCCATTAAGGCAACGAATACTTGCCCTAAAACTTCTAAATACTTTAGACTGGTAGATACAGCTGACCGAGCCTCTTGTTTACAAAATAAGCAAAACTACCCAACACTTCTGCGGCGTGCTCCACATGCCGTTCCGCCAAAGGATGCCCCGGATCTTTGTGCGGGAAAGGCAGCCCTGCCGGGAGGCAAGCAGTCGGGCGAAACGGGCATCGAAAACCCGGTCACGAGTTGGATGGGCGATATCCCGCTATACGATAGGGACACCACAACCAGATTGCTGCGAGCCTCCGGGAAAAAGGATTTGTACATGCCCAAACTACACGTAGTGAAGGAAAGGGGCGCATGTAATTTAGGTAACCCTCTTCAAACAAATACTAGTCTAGTACGAAAAAGAAGACCGCTTCAGGGGAATGATCGTGGGGGTGATGTAGAGCCTTCATTCCTTAATACAAAGAAAAAGCAGCGTGCGAAATCTCAAATGAGATTCGTCTCCCAGAATAGGGTTAAAGCGCCGAAAGGTCCACCCAAACAAAAACTAGCTTCGGAGATTTCGATCTGCAGCATCTCTAGCTCCGCGGAGTTTCCACAGGTTGATGATGCAACTTCTTCGTTCTTCGGTGAGCCCAAGGTCGGGTATGGTGTTGGCTACTTGGGGGTTTTAAATGAGGAAGGCGAGTACATTGATCATGATGCAAACATACACCTAAAGCGGGCTTTAGCATTTAAGTATTCTACTGTCGATGAGTAGACTTCAGTTTTTTTTAGTCCGTAAAAATGCTTCTTATTATATATTTATATATATAATATTTGATATTCAAAAACACAATGTACATTTCTTGCAATTTCATTTGTTCTCGACGAGGTTTATGATTTCTTTCTTTTTGGGTACTAAATATGGCGCTTTGAAAAATTCGAGAGCATCACCGCTCGATTACTTTTCTTGCTGCACGGATTAAAATACACGTTGCGATACTATTTTTGGAACCTTTATCCTTTTTTTTTTTTTTTGAAAGAGCCACGCGTTTATCTAGTGTGAGTGGAAAATGGCCGTGCCTTCGCGCAAGAATGTGCACCGCGCTCAGCGGAAGCAGATCAAGAAGCACCGCCCTGATATCCTCGTGATCGATCTTAAGGACCATGTCCTGGGGCGTGCTGCGGCCGTCGTCGCCAAGCAGCTTCTTCTGGGCAAGAAAATCACGGTGGTGCGCTGCGAGCAGCTGAACCTCGCCGGGACGGAGATTCGGAACAAAATCAAGTACCTGCAGTTCCTCCGCAAGCGGAAGCTGACGAACCCGACGCTGGGCCCCTTCCACCACCGCTCCCCCTCCGACGTCTTCGTGCGGGCCGTCCGCTCGATGCTCCCGCGGTATACCAAACGCGGGATGGCCGCCCTGCACGCCCTCGTCGCCTACGAGGGGGTCCCGCCGAATGTCGTGCGGGCCGGCGGCCGCGCCGTCATCCCGCGCGCGCAGCGCCACCGCTGCTTTCGCGCGGAGCGGCCCTACACGATTCTCGGAAACATGTGCAAACACGTCGGCTGGAAGTACGCCGAGGTCGTCGAGAAGCTCGAGAAGGCCCGCGTGGAGAAGTCCAAACGGCACCACGGGAAACAGGAAAAGCTCCGGCAGGCCTGGCGCGACGCCCGCAAGTCGGCGCTCGCGAGGATGCCCAAACACAATGTTGAGGTCCTGCGGAAGTTCGGGTACGCCTAGGAGGCGGGACGCGTACGGCTTTAGTCTTATTTGATCGCTTTGTCATTTTTAACCACTCGAGGGATGCGTTTCTGTCCCCGTATCTCGGGATGCCTTCTTCCCCCCCCCCCCAAACCACCACCACCACAAAAAAGAAGTGCTATTATCATCTCCTGTTTTCACCCTTTATTATTATTTTTAGTAGTCGTAGTAGTGTTATTTTCGAAAAGGGCTTCATCACACGCTTAGGGTAAGCGATTTCAATCCATCCATACCCAATTTGGTGCGACCGCGGTGGGGGAGGGGGCGCCTATTTCGTTTTCACCTCACCGGAAAGAGGGCATCCGCGCAGCGAACATTCCGACGAACCCCATGGCTGACAGGACCGCCGATAACGATGCGCACCCCCCGGCAACCCCTACCGGTGATGGGAATCGCGCGAACGAGGAAAAGGCCATGTCGTTTGAGGAGTTTCAAACCATGTACGAGTCGTACAGAAGGGAGATTGACATGCGATATCGGCATGCCAACACGAAGGGCGCGGGCTCTGGCGGCGGCCCTGCGGCCGCCTCATCCACCGCCGCCGCATCGCTGACCACCGCCTCCTCGGCCGGGCCTCCGCGGCCTCTTCGCGGCCGCGCGGCCAACCCTCCGAACGCGAGCCGAAGCGCGGTTATGGGGCTTCTTTGCCAGGCCGCGGTGAATGCGTGGATTTGGTTGACGCATGACTGGAGTATTTATCTTCGCATCGGCGTCGCGACCCTTATTTTGAATGGAAGCCTCACGCTGGTGGGGTATCTGTCCGTTCTAGCCTTCTACATAGTCTTTTCCCTCCTGAAGTTTATCTTTCAATCGTTCCGAATTCGGAACGACCAGGAGAATGGTGACCTCGAGGCCGCCTCACCGACCGTATTGGGGATGGTTTTCCTGGGGAATCCGCCCGCGCCTCGCGTCTTGCCATTTCACCTTCGCCTTGCTTACATGGCGGCGAAGAGCATCGAGGCTTTCATCGTCAGCATTTCACCAAGTTACTCCTTGGAGAGCCTGCAGAAGGGACTGCAGCGCGATGGTATTGTATATAATGCACGGCGATAAAATGTGTGGGAGGCAAGGTAAACGTTCGTCGTGCACGTCGAAGAAAGTTTTTATTGCTTGGTATCCTTTTCAAAAAAAAATAAATTTATTGTGATTATTATTGACATCATTTTTTTACTTTTTTTTTTTGTGCAGCACTCCATCCATCTTGGTGGACATGGGACTTGAATGCGTTTGACAGGTGAAGCTTTATAGGCATGGATTAAATGTCGTGTCGTACTATCTTTCCATGTTGGGTTTCTTGCTCTGAGTGCGAATGGAATGTTATGAGAGAAAGGGCTTTCTACAGGCCATTGTTGAAATAAATGCGCAGTTAATGCTAAGTGAAAATTGGATTTGCGTTCTTCGCTGCTTTCAGTGTCCTGAGCCTTCCTCATTCTCGTTCCATACGTTGTTCCTACTTTTGTTCTATATGCGACCACACTCGTACAAACACGGCGCCGATTACTCATATTGCCTAAATTTCCAAGAAAGAAACCCTTGCTCACATCAACACCTTTATTGTTATTCTGTTTAGATCACCATGACGACACTGAATTTATACATTACCAGCGTTTTATGTATCGTTGTTTTCCTCTTAATACGCTTATTCCGTCGTTCTCGGGAGCATCTTGTGGAAAAGCCCGAGAAGATTCGGTTCATACCGCGCGCCTATACCATTGAAGAGCTCGCCGAGTATGATGGAATCCGAAAGCCGTATGCCTTTGTGGGCGTCAAGGGTATTATCTACAATGTGGCATTGGAGTGGTACGGCCCAGGTGCGCCGTACAACGATTTTGCAGGTCGCGACAGCTCTCGGGCTCTTGGGAAGTTCAAAGTGGAACGAACCGAGGCAAACGCCGACTGGACGCGACTTTTGCCATCGCATATGAAATCTCTGAACGAGTGGGAGGAGAGACTCCGCTCCAAGTACCCAATCGTGGGGTGGATCTATGACCCTAACGGAGACTTTGAGAAGCGATCCAAGAATTTCGACCCATAAACAACTTTTTAAAGAATCTCGACCTTCTTCATTGGCGCTTCATATATAGTTGCTAGAGTAGTCTAAAGCGGAGACGAAGCGAATCTAAAAATGCATACAAAGCAGGAAATTCTATAAAATCTACTATTCAACTTTACTAACAACAAAGTTCTTTTTTTTTTTTTCCAGCACGTGCATAGATAGCCTGGGATAACGGAAAACAAATGCCTTTTCTTCTTATTTTCTGAACAAAGTGGGAGTTATTTGGTTGTGACTAGTCCAGGACCATTCATTGGTACCAAGGTAACGTGCCCACTCTATACGGACAACTCAAACCCTTCCGGGATATACGTAACGTTTACTAGGGAAAAAAACAACAAAAATTAGAGGTTCCCAATGCATGATTTGACCTTTTCAGGGCCCAGAGACGTGTTAGTTGATCCACCAGACCAGGTACACTCTATCGAGGGCAATTCCGATCCTCTCGACTTAACTTTGGTTCTGCTTCAGCAGCAGACTCGAATTAGCAGGCTGAGGAAAGCCCTGCTGGATGTCACTCAGATGTGCATCGCTTTGCTTGACAAGGCCGAGTCTAGACCCGATCTCGATCCTCAGGATGCCCATCGACCCTTGCATGAGGCCCCAGGGCCTAGCTGTGAGGGCTCTGGAGGGGTCGAATGCGAAGACGGCGCGCTACCGCAATGGCTCAAAGGAGATCAGTTGGAGTATGAACTCCCGCAGTGGCTGAGAGAACCGAAACGGCGGGCGTCGATCGCGGCTTTCGTGCAAAGATGCCTTAGTGAGGCTACCCAATCGAATTCATCGGCAATCTTGGAGCTTCCCCCGAAGTCGTCTCCCGATGTGGAGCCCCCCGCTTCCTGTAGTAGGGTCGCCAATGTAAAGCCGATAATTATCCTCGACGTGACCTCCATGTTTTCATGCACCAAAGACAGTCCCGATGACGTTTCTTCGTCGAGGCGCTGCATGATCGATGCGTCGAGTCAAGTCGAGTTTAACAGTACGGCGGATCGACCGCGATTATCTCCCTTGTTCCCCTCAAAAGTGGCGAAGACGGGGCACTTTTCCTCGACATCCGAGCGGGAACAGCTCAAGTGCCTTCAGACATCATTGAATACGGCCCAGGGTGAATTATTAGTGGAGAAGGACAAGGTGAAACGGCTGGAGATCGAACAGTCTCGCGCGTTCGATGAGTGCAAGGAGCTTCGTGGAAAGTTAGATCAGTCGTTGCGTGCATTGTCGGAGCAAAAAGACCGACAGGAGCGCGAGACGTCTCAGGATATGGAGGAGCTCCGGCGTCTTCGGGTTTTGATGCGCTTCTCAGAGCTGAAAAAGGATAGTGACCATCTGACGGAGGCCCTTGCTAATCTACAAGAAACCACACAGCAGCGGGCCAATCTCGAGCGGCAGAACGCAAGACTTCATGCGAGGCAGCAGAATTTGCAGAGGTGTATCGAGATGATTCATGCATGGACCGTTAAGGCGGTGTCAGCGGCGGAGACTAGTGGTCGCGTTCATCCGCACGCGACATACTGGTCTCGATTTGGGTCTGATATCGTGTCTCGTATTCAGAAGCTTTGTGTAGACGTACTCGGGAAAAGCGGGTCCCATGCGGAGGGGGATGATAGCAGCCTGCATGCTGCACCGCTTCCCGGTGCTGGCCATGCGCAGAGGGTGTCTTACTCTGTCTTCCTTTCCCGGAGAGCTTCCATGCCCTTGACACCACCCACGATCGCCGCTACTGAACTGATAAGTGAAACTGGCGACGATGTTATCCCCTCCAAAAGGTCGTCTGCTATTTCTGTCCTACAAGAGGAAAGAAAGCGGCCGGAGTTGGCGCGTCCACGACCTCACAGTAGGGCGGCGTCAAAACCAAGAGGCCATACAAGATGCCAGAGCGCTTTCATAAGATGGTAGGCCAATATTATCCGAGGCTCATTTACATTGGACGTTTTTCTTCAATCTAGACTATTACTATAAAATGAATAAATGAAAACCTGAACTTTATCGTGGTAAGATTCCACTTTCACATTACCATTTTCTGATGCCGCGTGAATTTTTTTTTTTCATTGGATGTTTATTATTCTGTAGAGACGACATTATTACTTGCATTTGTTTTCATTTCCATCGTATGTATTCATATATATATATATATAACTATTTTGTTTGCTTCAACATTATGCTGTGAGGTGTGGTGTGCCTGTTTTATTCAACGGGTTTCCCCCCTCAATTTTTAATTTTCCGATAAATGTTTTATTTGATAACGATCCACTTCCATACCCAAGTGTTGCATCATCGATTTTCCTTACTTTTACGCGTGTGTGTCTGTTAGTATATTTATCGTACACACATTTATATTCACTTTGGCAGGTTAAAACCTGTAAAGTACACACCATACCATACTTAAAAAAATATCTATAGGCGTACATACACGTGTATAAAAGAATAATTGTTTATATATATGCACATTATTTCAAAGAGTACTGAATCTATAGTTGTGTAAGGTTATAGAATTTCAAGCTTTTTGGTATACAATGACTTCGTTAGCCAATAAAATTACTAGTTCAGAGCACTCTTGTAATAGCACTTGCATGCCTGCATCACCCACGACGAGTGACGGCCAATGTGCATGCGTGGCTTCGGTGGTGCCAAACAAATGGCCTAAAGAGGCTACCTGCGACACTCTCTCGACCTCCAAAGAGCCGAATCAAACTCTTCAGAATATCAAAGACACCAGCAACAACGGATCCGCCACAAAGGAGGACGAGGATCAGTCAAACCTCAAAGTTGCTTCTGGTGCTAGCCATAGAACCGACACTAAAAACTCTGAAAAACTACCCAGCGCGGCTAAATCCGTTCATGAACAGCACTCGCGTACTCAAGCCCATTCTATTGCTACTACAAATCATCAACCCCATACAGTTGACGGCTTCAAGGGTGGTGCCTTGTCTTCTTCGCAGCCGCAGTCATCGGGGCCGCGAGTCACCGATGCAAATCATTCAGGACTAGCCTCGAGATACACGCCAGTCCGCGGTGACCTGGCTAATAGGAATTCGGTACCCTTCGCTGTGGAGCCCCACGGTGTTCCCCCCCCCGGCCATACTCTCATCGCCGGGACGGCTTCCAATGCGGGACAGCCGGCCTTAGCTCCCTTCCCGAAGACGCACTCCCACGCCACGCGATCGAACGTCGCCACGGCGGTGCCCTCGGAGCTTACGTCAACACGGGGGCTGCGCTCAAAGCCATTGCAGCGACAACACCCAACATGGGCTTCAGTCCACCCGGAGGAGGTATTTCAGCAACCTATCCGTGCCCTCACCGTCGAGTTGGTGGCTTTATACAAATACATCAACGCCTGCTATTGGCATCGGCGCCGGATGGAGGCACCGGGGCCGAAGTATAACAATGGCTATGATGACAAAGACGGCCACTACATCGTCCTGCCCGGGGAAGAGATACTTAACCGCTTCACCGTACAGGAAGTTTTAGGTAAGGGTAGTTTTGGGACGGTGATTCGTTGCTACGATGAGAAGCGCCACGAGGTCGTGGCTCTCAAAATTATTCGACATGGGTTTAATTTCCGCGAGCAAGCGAAACTAGAGTTAGATATTCTTCACAAGTTGGGTGAGAATGCGAATCTGAACCATCTTGTAGTAAAGCTGTTGAAAGTCTTTGACTGGCAGTGGCATCTCGTGCTGGTGTTTGAACTCTTGAGCTTCAATCTCTATCAACTTATCAAGTGTACACGCTACAAGGGTGTTTGTCTAGATCTGGTCTGCAAATTCGCCTATCAACTTTTGTGCACTTTGCATCAACTGGAACAGCAGAAGCCGCAGCCCATCATCCACTGTGATATAAAACCAGAGAATATTCTTCTAAAGAACCCCAATCGAAGCGGTATTCGGCTTATCGATTTCGGCTCCTCGTGTTACGCGGATAGGCGTATTCACCGCTACATTCAAAGCCGCTTCTACCGCAGTCCGGAGGTGATTCTTTATTTAGATTACAGCACTGCTATCGATCGCTGGTCGCTGGGGTGCGTCCTCGTGGAGCTATATACCGGGGTCCCCCTTTTTAATGGCCGCTCCGAAGCTGAGCAGCTCGCCCGTTTCGAGGCCATACTGGGCCCCCCTCCAAGGGACATGATAGCGAGTTCCAGAAAAGTCTCTAAATATTACAACCTCACGCGGGATGGGGGCTATGAGTTGAAGGAGCCCGCGCCACCGCAGCCCAGCCTGGAGGATATCCTCGGCATGCGCACGGACGGCGAGGGCGGGGACTGCGCCGAGCCCGACGCGGCGGCCTGTCACGCCTTCCGCGACCTCGCCCGCGGCCTGCTGCAGTACCGCCCGCAGGAGCGCATCGGCTGCGCGGCGGCCCTGCGCCACCCCTTTTTTGCCCCCCTGCTGGACGCCAAGCGGGCCCCGCCCACCCCGGACGGGGGGGGAGGGCCTTCGGTGACCGCCTGAGAGTCCTCCCAGGCTGGACGGGGGGGGGGGATATCGTCGAAGGGGCATGTAAACGGAGAAAGGTTCTCATGCTCGTTTGCTTCTTCTTCTTCTTCAGATATCTATATCTAACAAAATATCAACAAAATATCAAAATGAAGGGAACGGAAAGTATTAGTTGCGAAACTGATCCACACGGGGGTTGTTTTGCATGGAGCCATTTATGTGCTCCAGTTGAATGTAGAATTAGTATACAGAGGGGTTTTTAGTTTCTACTGCTTTGAATGTTTCTCGCATTTTCTTTGACCTGTATTAATAGGACTGCAGTCTAAGAAAAGAAAGGAACTGTAACATTATTACTACTATTTTATTATAGATCAACTGGGAACTTTATAATGTTTAGTAATATAAATAATTCGGAGCGATAGTGCTAATGACTTTGTGGGGTGTTTTTCATCAGAAAACAGAAACCATATATATATATATATATATATATACGCTTATTTATGTTACTTGAATAACTCTCACGATTTGGCAAATTTTAACATACCCTGCATAGGCCTTTTTTATTTAAAAGGGAGGAGGTGGAGGAGTCTTCGGAACTGGTGTAGTAATGCGAGTGAATTGTCTGAAAAATTGTTCGGTTAGCTTTGTATGCCCTTTTTCAAACGAATTTGATGTCTGCATGTCTTTAATTCCTATATTATAACATTTTAAAAATTTGTTTCATCAGTTCTGTTGGCTCTAAAATTGAGGCATTGCTTGGTTTTACCTGTGTGTGTGTGTGCTCTTGGGTAGCAGAAGGTGTTGTGCAAAAGTTTACAAACGTGATGAACGTGTGAGATAAAGAGACTTGCATATATATATATCGAGAGAAAGGAGAATACAAAGAAACTATACTTTTCTTCACATATTTTCATGCTTGTACTTCTCTTCTTCGTTTTCTTTCCTCAAGCTAACCAGTCGTTGCTTCTCACAGAACAGTTTAGCACGGTCCAGTTTCTTTAGCTATGTCTTTTCTGCCTCTTTGCATGAATGCGTTATGTTTATCGATATCATTTTACTTTATTAACCATGACGTTGCTTAGTTTAGAAGATTTTTTTCCGACAAGTCCGTTCAGTTCCAAAATCGCCTTTGGTATACCTTCCAGTTCGTTCTACATATTTCGCTGAGAAGGTACCCTATAATGGTGCCATAAATGATAGTGTATTTTCCGAAAAATAAACAAGAGGTTACACTAGAATTTCCTTGTGTTTGTTATCCATAGCAAGTGACACAAGTTTTCTTACAAAATTCAGGGCGTGCTGAATTTCTTGTTACATGAATAGCGTATTCCAATTAAGTTCCCAGCCATTACAAAATGTTTTGCTCACAAAGGAAAGATTCCTACTGCAAAGTGAGCATGCGCTATTGGAAGTAAAAAGTGTTCGCACAGACATAAAGGCTGACAGGGTAGCTGTGGTTGCGGATGTGATTGGGAGTTGCGAAGAAATTACGCTCGGCAGGGATACAATGCATACTCTGAAGCCTTTATTGAATTTTATCTGATCGAGGATTCATGTTAAGTTGGAGGCTTTTGTGCGTATGGAGGGAATGAATGAGACAGCAAGAGCATGTTTAAGTTTTACTGGATGATACTTTTTAAAATCTATCCGTATGATTTCATGATTTTGTAACGTTGATCAAGGGGCATTCAAGTAAATCAGCTGATGGGGTGTATCCTATTGCTGATTTTGATGTGTGAACCATATGAAGAGATAGCACTGGGGAGATTTATACTTTTTTAAATAAAAAAAGTAATTCCCCACGTCATTATATATATATATATATATATATATATATATAAATATTGATGGTTTGATTGATACACTGTTGCACAAAAGTTTGCGGCGCATCTCTTTGAGTAACATTGGAAAGTGGTGAAGGGGTTGAACAGATGCAAGCAAGGTTCAGTTAGGACCTGTGTGCACGTGTAGGATTGTTTTATACCCAGTGATGCCTAGGGGGGGGGGGAAATTGCTATACCTCATTTCAACTCGAACGGGCAGCGCCATATCTTATTCTCTGCGGTTTATGATGTGCACTTGTCGGGGCTCATTTTTCATCAACGCTTTTTGTCAACATTACGTTTGGCTACTGATCTTATATTTCTATAGTATTCTAATCGATACAGTACTTTGTTTTGGTATCCATGTTACGGTTTCATCGAACTTAGTTTTAGAGAAAGCATGAGAAAATATTCCGCACAGGTGATAACATCATATATTAGATATTCTTTATTCCTAACTAACTAGTTAACTAGCAAAAAGAATAATGTGAATAGATACACTGTAATTTTATAGATAAATAAATATGCTTAGTCTCCTTTTTAAATATAACGACACAATCACTGATATTGCCTCCTTCAAAGATGTTTTAATGTAAATAACAGCCTTTCCGTTTCGGTAAAGGGTGTGGTAGAAGTCGATAGCCAAAGCTAAACAAGTGGGTAATGTCCAAGAACACTTCCTTTGTAATTAACCGCCCTTTTCATCGCTTCTTTTTTTAGTGAGGGGTGTGAGTTTATTTGTTGTGAGGTACAAAGTTTTTTTTCCACCGCTTCAGAGCCCTTTAAACATTTCGCCGTCGTTTCCTTTTTATAAATTTCTTTAAATCTCTCTCTCTCTCTCTCTGTATATAATGGATATGAAAGCAAAAGCAAATATAGCGCCGCAATGGCACCCAAAATAAATATCAAAAATAATCATTCGGACCCTGGTGTTACCCATGCTCACAATGCAAAAACTAAAAAACAGACCGAAGAGGATGAGTTCGAGAAGTTTCTATCGGAGCTCAAAAAGGTCACAAAAAAGGCAAACTTGCAGAAGTCTAAGCAGATTCATCAGGGTGGAGAGTTGCACAAGCCGAGGGTAGCGCGCCCGACCGCGGAAGGGAAAAACATACAGAAAGACATCGAGATGGCGCTTTTACAGCAACGGCAAAATAAGTTCAATCAACTCTTCCAGGAGCTCATGATGCGGTCTACGTTCCTCGAAAAGCCAGATACCACCTTTCACAGCAAGATCGTCAATGATAATTCGAACTTTGAGGTTGCGGTAGGTTACATGCAGGGTTGGCGTATCAACATGGAGGATGCACACCTCATTAAAGTAGACTTCCCCTCTGATCATATTTTTGGTGATCAGGCTTTGTTTGGTGTGTTTGATGGCCACATGGGCAGGACGTGTGCCGATCAGTGCAGTAGCCAATTGCCTGAACTTGCGAAGAAGTATTTTGACGCTGAGAGCTGCCGTATTGACTTCGACGCCGTTTTTATGGATCTGGATCAGTACCTAGCCGACCAGAAAAAGGATGAGTCCGGCTGTACTGCCGTAGTGGTGCACGTGACTGCGAGTCGGATCACCTGCGCGTGGGTGGGAGACTCCAGGGCGGTTCTCTGCCGTAATGGTGTCGCCTTCCATCTCTCGTACGATCATAAGCCAGATCTGGAGCCAGAGCAGCAGAGGATTATTGCGGCGGAAGGGTTCGTACAGAACAACCGTGTTAATGGCCAGTTAGCCATGAGTCGTGCAATGGGGGATTTTTCCTATAAATCAAAGAAGGATCTTGATGCCAGAAAACAGCAGGTGATTGCAGTCCCTGATATCATCACGGTAGAACGAGACTGTGAGACTGATACCTTCATTGTCATAGCCTGTGATGGTATTTTCGATGTCTTGACGAATGAGCAACTTATTACGTTTATCATGCTGAAGAAAGATGAAGGGTTGAGCAATAAGGAAATATGTGAGGCCGTCTGTTCATATTGCTTGGCACCGCAGAGTAAGGTTACGGGAAGGCCGGAGCGGCCTGACGGAACGGATAATATGTCTATCATTATCGTGGACCTAAAGTAGGGAAAAGCACGAATAGGGAGGATATTGGGAACAATAGTGGGGCACCGCAAGTAAAACGTGAATTATTGTTGTTTAATCCTTGCTTCATCGATCTGACAAACTTTACATTACAATGCTGCTCAGCTATGGGGGTTTAATTATTATTAATATTAATAATATTATTTTAAATGATCGGTGCTTTTAACATGGAATGCACTAAATATCTGGGGAGTACTTCATTTTCATATTTGCATTTGCGTTTGAGTTTATTTCTTGCTCTCGATATTAATCTCAGCTTGGACCGCTCCCTGTACGGCGAATATCAATGCAGTAGAAAGCTGAGATTGTAGGGGCTACTATAATGCTTACGCTTGTATTGCGTTTTTTCCCCTGACCTTGAAAAGCAACCTTGTTGGCATATTATCGTCATTTAAGTGTGTATTGTGGGACTAAAATGTAGCACTCACAAGTGAAAAACGAGGGGTAAATACATAGTGTAGGACTAAGTAATGATAATTAAATTAAAGTTATTATTATGCCACTGTGGTTTTATTGTTTTTTTTTTTTTGCTTAGCAAAAGTGTGCCACGGCTTATTCCCAGTGTTAGCCTGAATTTTGAACCAGTACAACCTTTCCTTTCTGTTTTTCTTCAAGTTCTTCTTGCTCATAATTGAACTTCATTTTTCTGAGGTTTCCCTTCCAAGCGTAAAAGGTCTTGAGCTTCCCCTAAAGAACCACTTTTTTTCGTTTTCTTTTCTATCTCCTTTTCTTTCCCTTATTACTTATTGCGTGTTGTTCGGTTGAGGAACGCACACGGTATTTATCACGACACTACGATAGTAAAAAAAAATCTGTCGTAGTTCTTAAATTTTTGTTTCAGTAACTGCACAAAGTGAAAGGAGAGTTCCAGGGGGGACAAAGATAGACTTCGATCCTTCTTTCTTTTTCTCAAGAGAAGGCCCTACCCTGTATCCCCCCAAAGGCGATCTGAATAGTCAGCACACCTGCGTTTTTGAGTTTCTGCCAAGCAGGTGCATGCTCAAAGACTAAATACTTTCTTGCTCTGTGGAGATTAATTTTTTTCCCCCTGGCACGCCGTGCTTGCGCTAGACAGTCGCCATTGATCCAGCCTATTCTGAGCCTTCCATAAGGATTTCTGAATACAGCTTGACCTTCCTCTCAGTATCATTTTCTCCTGTGTGGGAACATTTATTGTTTTTTTCTATCCTCATAGTGCAAGGTAGAAGAGGCCGGGACCCACACCCTATTGATTGAGTCTTTTTTTTCCTATAGGAGGACAACCATATTAACGTCCTTAATAAACATTTAAGCTATTGTTGTTATTACTAAAAGGGAAAATATAGGTAATGGTGAAAAACAAGCGTCATGATATTGTAAAGCTATCAAAGTTTAAGACGTCGATTTGTACATTCTACGATACCCCATCAGGATGCCCATTTGGTGAGCGTTGTGCCTTTGCCCACGGTAAAGACGAGTTGCGAGAGGAGTCAGCAAATGATAGTCTACTCAACGATTGTTCCTCACAACATGAGGAGACTGACAGTGGTGCAGGGAGTATTGTTGCTAATAAGAAAATGAAGGGGCCCACAACAAGCACACCCCTCACTCAGCTACTCACTCCGGATAGCAACGGTAAGGTGGACTCCAAGACAGTCAGTGAGAGCACTTTATTGACACCCCAAAGTAGCTTAATTCCAATCGGTGCTCAACCTGATAAATTGAACGATACTAAATATGCCGACGGTCGCGGTGGAGGGAAGAGGGCTTCCTCCACCGCACCCGGCGGTGCTCCCTCACGTCGTCACCGTGAGGGGGGACGAAAGAAACCTCCTTTGGCGCACCTGGACTCCAGTACGGTGGCCGCAGGGGCGCCATTGCATAACCAGGGACTGCCGCCTATAAATCCGGGCATGGTTTCCTGCATGATGCCATACTATGGCGCAGGCAATGCCCCAGTGGCGATGTACATACCTTATAGCTCGATACAGCATCCGTACTTTAATATCAACAGCCATAGCTATGTCAATGTTGCTATGGATGCTTCCTCGGCGATGGAGCCGCCGAATTATGCTGTTCCGATGATACCTGCTCACCTTTATCCGACACAGTCCGTTCATGATTATCACCAAGAGGGACACCATTTGACGAGCAGTGCATCCATGCCCAATGCTAGACCGTGGCACCCAACCGCTGATCCGGCCCAACTCACGACCTCCGCCCCCTCGGAAGATGGCTACTTGGACTCCATTCCAAACAACGTCGTGGCGAGGCCGAATGGGGCTCCCCCTGCCCCGATGTTTTCGGAGATTGACATGATGGCCAATACGAAAGACTCTTTTTCGCTTAAAACAGTGCCCCAAGAAGCCGCCCACCCAACCGCACATGTCAAAGCCCCTGGAGGCGGGGTGATACCGTCTGCACCAACTCTTCAGTCCCTAATGTCATCCACAACCCCACCAACCATCGTGCATATTCCTTTTAATAGCGCCGTGATGTTGGAACAGTGTAGGACAGGGGATATTCCCATTGCCAGCGCGCCTTCCTCGGACCCGCAGAGGATCGACTTAGTCCCGCCGGTGGGGGCGACGGACGTGAACGCTGACGGGACTGCGTGGGCGCCGGTCTTCTCCACGCCACTGCCGTCGAGTGGCGGCCGAGGGTGGGGCGGGTTCACGGTACTGCCAGGGTCCGACGGGTTGGATGCCAAAGCCCTCCAGACATTTGCAGCACCGCAAACATCGTCTGAGGCGACATCACCGGTGGCCAACTTCCAAGACTTTCTCCGAACCGTTTCCCAAGACGAGGATGACTGTGTCGACTTGAACCGCTTTTTGGCCCAGTGGGGGCAGTTTGTAACGACGTCGGACGAGAATGGTCAGGAGGGAGGTCTACCTGACAGCAGACCCCAGACGGATGAACCTGGCTTAGGGAAGGATTGCACCATAATACCTCCCGCTATTGGACCAAATCATGTCCCCGACGTCGCGGTACCTGCCCCGCCCCCCCCAGACATTGCGGATAGCCTCAAGGAGCCCCTCCAGGTGACCGCTTCGCGTCCAATGATTTCGGCCTTACAGCCGCTTGTCCCGTTGAAGGAACACGATGATGTCTCGTTCCACACCAGCACTGATGTAGCTCAAGCACCAGTGGGATCTAAAAAGGCCACCGTGCCACCGCCAAAGCGTGCAGGCTTAGTGTGTTCAATGTTTCGTGAAAAAGCAATCCCTTCAAAGGAAAGTGCTAAGCCTGAAAAAGGCACGCGTGCGGTTCGCCGCCCAGTTATGACGAACTGCTTTGCAAGTTCGTGCTCCACAAAGGGTATCGCGTCGGAGCGTACGAATTCCATTTTTTTGTATAATGTTGAGAAGAACACAGTGTACTACATCACCGCCCCATGCTGTCTAGATAGAATTCCCTCCAAAAATGACATTTCTACTGTCTCCTAGAGACCATGGCTCTTGCGACCTACCGTGTACTACGCCGAAATAAGAGCAGCAAGGAAATATAAAAATGAAGGAAATGTCCACTGTTTAGCGATCATTTTGTAAGATCTGGTGAGTATTAAGGATGGTCATATGTTTTCTTTTGCTTGCAAAAAAAAAAAAGAAAAGCATTTTCGTAACTATACATTTTTTCACGTCTTATCTATAATATTTTGCCTTTGCGCGTAAGCGTTTTTTCAATCTCTTGATTGTTATATGATGCCAATTTACTGGCTATGCAATTTTACCTTCAGAGGGTTAGGATTGGCTTCTATTGTTTTGATTCCATTTTTGTGTGAAGGGTTTATGCATTGCGCCTCTATTTTTTTTCTCGTAGTTATTTCTCTTGCATCATGTGCTTTTATGTTTACCTCCAATTTTTTTTGCATGCTGATTTTCTTCCTATTCTTGGTATTGAGTGGCAGTGATAAGTCTATGTGCAAAAATGCATACTCCCTACCTTTCTAGAGGAGGTCATACATGACGCTCAGAGAGGTGTAAGTTTGTCAAAATGTTGAAAGAAAAGGAAAAGTAGATGGATGTTGGAATGAAGGGGGCCACCAATTTTAGTTATCAGTCCTCTTGGTGTCATAGGAGCCTGATTTAAGCCATACCAGGCGTATGTGGGAGTGCCAATAATCTACCAATACCCGAAATTAACCCAGTTTGGCTAAACAAGTAATTGAAGAACCGCGATGCATTCATTTTCGATGCTATCTAGTCGTTTTTTCTACTCGGAATTTTGACTTAATCATCTAGCGAATATAATAAATATGTGCTAACGGTGTGTAAGATGGTTACCACACGCCTATAAATGTACGGAGCCGCGTTTAATGAATTTTAGTATTGTTTTCCCTATGAACTGGTGCACGTAAGTGTATTTATTTTCAACCCTGTTCTTTACAGAATGATTTTTGTATTTTCCATTTTTTTTATAGCACTGTGTCTCTTCCCTCCCCCCCTCATGACTTCTACATAGAGCATAGGTATAATAGTGAGTGGCGTATGCAACCACACCTGTATACCAAACACTAGTTTTTTGTTGTTGTTTTGTTATCCCTTATAAAAGGTATCAAACAATTTTCGTTAATCGCTTCTATTCAGTGCAAAAAGTAGATAGGGAAAATACCACTTTCACATTGTTCCATGTCTCATAAAACAAATGCAGTTTCCACAGTTCCAGAGGAGGAGCCTTGTAGTGAGGCGCTCAAGGTGAAATCGCTTAGCTCCTTCTTGGAACTGGATCACTGTAGTGAATTGGTGTCTGATGTGACCTGGGGAAACTCCATGGGTGATTCGATATGTTGTAACCCCACACAAGAGTCATTGAAGGTGTTTGACGCGGAGTGCATTAACATTGCCATTCCACCACCTGTATTAGACTTTGGGTCTAGCTTGCCGATTTCGACGATAAAAGAGCCAAGCCCCATCACTTCCACTAATAGCACAACGAAGCTTATTACTTTTGCTTGCCGTTCTATAAAACTGCAACCCCTGCAATTATCTGAAAGTGATCATGGTCTTTTCGTGTCAGCGCCTAAAAACTCAAAGGGAACTCTGCCGAATGACTAACATCACTACCCATTCCTATTTTTCACTTGAAGCGGTAAATTGGATAATTTCGAGAAATACGTTCATCCATGCGTTTCACTCTTTTTCAATGCTGTACATATAATATGCTGGCATAAAATACTGTCCCATACTTGTTATTTAGACAGGGCGGAGTGGGGTGGGGTGGGGTGGGTGCGGGACGTTTGGCTTTTTCGTGAGCGTTTACTTTATTCTTGTACTTCGTTGTGATGTTTAAGTGGTTATATTCCCCTATGCTTCTGTTACTTTATACGTGTAACGGTTGGAATCGTGTATTTCTTGAAATGACGCATCACTGTAACATGGCTTGTGGGTAGAGGTGGGTTAGTGGTGATGAAGAGAGAGATGGAGTGACACACCCCTTGTTATAGTGATTATGACCAGCACAGGTCCATCAGCGACACAGCAAAGTAACAAGGGGTGATCACAGGGGGGGGGTAACAAGGATCTCAGGACTTTAGTCCGTGTTAGCTTTGCATGACCATCAGCTGCAGCCCAACATGCGATGGAAATGGTCCGAATTCATTTAGTTCACCTCTTCAGACCCTCGAGTGTTAAACCCTAGTGTGACGACAAGATATCCAGTTTCATCAATGCATGCATAGATTATTGCTATTAATATCTCTTATATAAGGTGGTAAAAATGAGAATCACAATTGCAGATAAAATATCTAGCGGTGTGAACCTCCATCAGACTGCAAGAGCAATGAAAATGATAATTTATGATGAAAGACTTTCAGCATTATTTTTAAAGGTGTTTCAAAGGAAAATCGGATGCAGATTCGTTAGAAATATCGATAAGCAGACGGAAGGTATAAACTATTAGAATAATTATATCAGGAACAGAACGACTTTTTTTTTTTTTGCTAAGTCTGGTTAAAATATCACAGGGATGCTTAAAAGGTCCTTGCTGCATTGTTTGTTTTTGATAATGATTAAAAAACATTCCTAGAAGTAACAATTTTTATTACGCCTCATACACGCCTATATATCTATACGAATCAATACGGGACGCATTTCATGCAATCTCTAGTGGACAATTTTATGATAATAATATTTTTTTAGTGTGATTGAATCTTTTCTATTTCCTCGTGGAGTATTATTATTTATTGTGAATTCTATTTGCCCTATGTTGATTAAAAAGTTTGACTTATCCATTTGTATTTTCATCAAAGGCCAACAGGCCAATGGAAAGGTCTATTCGTAATCGCAGTATACATAGATGAATAAATACACAAATTTGTATAGCAGATGTAAGGTACAATACATATATATGAAAATGATTGTTCTAAATGCTTTACTTGCAATCATTTTTTTAACTCTGATCTAGTGCTTTGCTTTTTTTCAGCTATTACTTTGATATTAAATTTGAGCGAGCGGAAACCTCTCAAATACTTTCACCCTGAGGCATGGAATTAAAAAAATACCGAGATAGCATGTACAGCCCTATTTAAGCGTTTCTTAGTTGTGTATCTTACTGCCCTACTTGTGACTTTTTCTTTATTTTTAGGTGAAGGAATCAAGCTAGCACCCCTCAAATTGCTCTAATACTATATTACTATTTCGTTGGATCTTTTAAAACCATGCCCAAAACGAATAAACAGGCTAAGGTGAAGCTGTTTAAATACAAAACTGCTCTTTGCCAATACTACATCAACAATAAGGAGTGCCCATTTACAGATCGTTGTGCATTTGCTCACGGAGAACACGAGCTACATAATGAGGAGAATAACATTCATAAACTCAACACAATTGGAAAGAAGCGATTGAATAATTTTGTCGACATTTTAGGCGCGTTTACTTCTCCTGTTTCAACATCCTCATCGTCTTTGGGATTCTCCAAACCCTCTGCAACCAGCCTTCCTTCCGCAGACAACACCGCATCTGCGGCCCTGCCCGACAGGTTCTGTTCTCATCCAGACGGCGAGTTGCTTTCGAACCTCCGCGCGGGGCCTGACCTCCACGCCTCACGCGACAACGGCTCTAACCCTTCGCGAGGGGGCACCCCACCGGTGGCTTCTGTGGCAGCCGCGCGCTGCCAGCAGCACTTCTCCTCGCCCTGTCACCGGGAGCAGCTGGTAGTGTACCGCCACAACCCCTACCGCGCATGTGTACAGATGATTTGCTGAGGATGCTCCGTCGTGTGGCGGGTTTTCACGACATGTGTGGCAGGGTTAGCGCAGCTTGAAAGGAACGGGACCTCACGAGGCTGCTCTGCTTTACGCTTTAGTGGAGACACATATCTCACTATTTGGGCTTAACCGGAGGGACTTGAAGATGGACATGGAGATAAACTATTATCTCCATGAACGAATACCTGAATATTCTCTTTTTTCATCCGTGTGTTTTGTTAACTACCTTCTGATTTTATGGCGGGTAACTTTTTCGATTGATTATTATTATTATTGTTCTAGGGTAGCGTCGTTCGAGAAAGCGAAAGGAAATCAAATTAAATTTCAAGAAACAATGTTGCAAGCATTTACCAAGCCGAGCGCGTTTCCTATTCCAGGAAATCTGACGAACTGAAAAGAGAAAGGGTTGTCGTCATAGGAGAAGGGGCAATGCACAATAAATTTATTCGAAAAGTTACTATTGCGTTTATTTGGACATCATGAGCTCTTTTTTTTTGTTATATGAGGGGTAATCATTAACTTTAGTTGAGAGCCCCCCCCCCTCCCCCCCTAGGATTGCTAATATAATTCCTTTGAGGTTAAGTTTAATAAATCAAAGTGGTTTATTCCTTTTTAAATCACTGTATGTGCTCAGGCATCTGTTGTACACCATCAGGTCACTAAGAAAAAGAATGAAAATGATGATACATGGTATTTTTACTTTTTTTAAATATTTTAGAATAATTTTTATTGCTTAATTATCGTTTTTTCTTTTGATATGTTTACAGTATATTTTTTTTTATGTTTACCAATTTCAATTTGAAAACTTCGAACTATTGTTGTAAAATTAAATAATTAAGTAGATATATATATGCGTATTTTACCACATTCCATGAGCATAGGAACTAAGGACATGAGTAACCAAACGAGGCAATATCAATACAATGGCATTATCACAGATCACCTTTTCTTTAGAGGCATTTGTCTTTCGTTTCGTTGATATATATATTTGCCTTATTCATTTGGCCTTCCTAAGGCGGATAGACATGGTAAAAAATAGATAATTTTTACTTTATTTTACATCTTCTTTTATAAATCGTTTTTTTTTTTGCCTAATTTGTTCCAGAGAATTCAAAGTTTTGTTAATTTTTATTAACATTGAATGTAATAAGAGTTAATCATCACCTTCGGCTTGAGTTTTTTTTGAGTTGTGACGACTTCAATCAGGTGTTTTAATTCTACTTACAGGAAAAAATTTTGTTGTCCTCGGGGAGGTTCTTTTCCTTTTCTTGAATCTTCGGGTTTCAGGAAATGCTTAATAAATTTTCCGAAAAAGATCATCTCTTACACTGTAAGAGATATGTGTAAAGAGAGGAAATAGCTTGTCAGTAGGGTATGTGCAATAATATTTTCACCCATTTAAAGATAATATATACACTTTTATACATATCCGGATCTAAAACCAAGAAAATCGATTCAAGTATGCATGTGCGATAGGGGCAAAAAATATATACCTAGGTCTTTTCTTTATTAGTATCAACAAGTAATTTCCTTGTTTTCGGTCGACAGATGAATATATCAATATATCTAAGTAACTTTTTTTTTCTTGATAATATGTTAAAGTAATGGTTTTAATTTTCAATAAAACATCCATAATAGCTTTTTCCAGTATTCAGCTTTTTTCTTTTGTTTGGCGCTCAACTGGATAGCAATAAAATCTTCAATACTAGAAATATTCAGGAACTTTGTTCAAAGCAGCGACGTGATTCATGATAATATGTGTTTTATGTGCGTATATGATTATCTATAAATTAATGCTTTTATCTAGTTTTTTTTTTTTTTTTTGAGAGGAAGAAGTCCTCTGAATTTCATCACAAGTTGTAGAATTATCTGGACTCACTGTTGAATTGAGTTCACCCAACTATTTTATAACCTTTTTCTATATTCAGCTCGCTGGATGCGTCGAGGTACCATAGCTTCTCGTGGAGGCAAGGCCCATCGGGGTTGGAATCCAAGGAAAAGGACCCCTTCTGTAGCGTCTGTAGCGCCACTCATTGCTGCATCAGATGCGACGGAAATAATTGCGGATGAATCAGCAGAGTTTTTTGGCGACCTCACCGGTTTGAGGAGACCCCGCCGCGCCGCGCACTCAGCCCCAGACCTGGCCGCGGCTGCGGACCACGTTAACCCGCCCCCCACCCTCGCCATGCCTGGCGAAAGCATTCCGGTGCGGGCAGGTACCGTTGGCAGCGTGCAGACACAGGACAAGGTCTTGTGGCTCGAACTGGGTCTCTGCAAGGCGCTCGTGCGGGCTGTCTCACACCTGGGTTTTATTGCACCAACGCCAGTGCAGGCAGAGGCGATCCCGGTGGCCCTGAGTGGAGCCGACGTGTGCGCACGGGCCGTGACTGGGTCGGGCAAGACGGCCGCCTTCCTCCTGCCGATGTTGCATCTTCTCCTCACCCGGCCTCCGCAGAAGACCACCGCTCTCAGAAGCAAGCGGCGCTACGTCCGCGCGGTTGTGTTGCTGCCCACGCGGGAGTTAGGGACGCAGTGTGAGAGCATGATTAAGCAGCTCCTACAGTTCACGACAGGCGTGACCGTGGCGCTGGTCATTGGCGGGGTTGCGCCGTCCGCGCAGCAGGCCGCGCTCGATGCGGTGCCGGACGTCCTCATCGCCACACCCGGCCGTCTGGTTGACATCCTTCATAACAACACGAGCAAAAGTGGCGGTGACTACCTCTCCGGTGTCGAGATGGTTGTTATTGATGAATGTGACAAGATGCTGACGGCGATCTTGCGGCCGCAGGTTGAGGACATACTGAAGAGGATACCCGAGGAGGGTCGGCAAGTACTCCTCTTTTCATCCACAATGACCGAGGAGGTGGACGCTTTCGCGAAGGAATACCTCTTCAAACCGCACAATGTCGATATTGGCCACGTCGCGCTCCAGTCTAAGCTGCACCAGCAATTCGTGCGTGTCCGGATTCTTGAGGCTGCCCCTCCCAGCAGCGACAAAATCGAGGATGGTGCTACGGATGGAGAGCGAAAGAAGCGAATCCGGTCTAAGCGCCTACGGGAAGCTGAGCGTGAAGCGTTGGCGGTCAAAGGTGAGCCGACGCATCACTCTGAGGTGGAGCTGGAGCACGCGACAAAAACAAAGTCACGATATCTCGTTGCGATGTGCCAAAACTACTTCAAAGGGAAAACGATTATCTTCTGCCAGTATCGCTCTACTTCGCACCGTTTAGCACTATTATTCAATCTGCTCGACCTGCCTGCAGTGGAAATTCAGGGTAACCAAACCCAAGATGAGCGTTTCGCTTCGTTGGAAAAGTTTTTATCGGGTTCCGTTCGCTACTTAATCACCACAGATGTGTCCTCTCGAGGACTCGACATTAGTGATGTGTCGACGGTCATCAATTTCGATCTACCAACCACGCTTACCGCGTACATTCACCGTGTGGGTCGCACTGCACGTATTGGGGAAACAGGCACGGCTGTTTCACTCGTGGATGAGCGCCGTGATGCCGATGTCATGCGTAAAGTTTTGGCAGTGAGCGGGGCCGTCAATCGTCATCAGGTGTCTTCGGTTAAACGACGCGACATTCCCGAAGAGTTGTTAAAGAAGGCTGAAGAGGACATTGATCGTGTCTTCGTGGTCGTCCGCACACAACTGGCTGCGGAGCAGCTGGAGCAGCGCATCGCTGACGCAGAAAGGCGTTATGCAGGTGGGAGCAGCATCTTAGACAAGATAACTGCAAAGCCGAAGAAGGAGTGGTGCTTGAGTCGTGAGGAACGCAAACGGCGTGAGGAGGAGGCCTTCCGACAGCATGAGAAGGAGGCCGAGGTCACTATGAGGCAGTTCCAAGACGAGCTTACACAACTCGAGCGGGAGGAGTCGGGGCTGCTACGGGAGCAGAAGAAACGGAGACGTGTGGAGAGGGAGAAGGAGGCCTCCAAAAAGAATAGTGCTAGAGAAAAGGTACGCGCTTTACGCCAGAAGGGCGAGAAGCGAGTCCAGGCAGGTGTCGTTAAGAAACTCAAGCGCCGGAAATTGCGGGAGGCGGCAAGAGAGAAGCGTGCTGAGACACGCCCGAATAGGAAGCTTGATCGATCTAAGAGTCGCGACGGCAGAAAGCGTAATAAGAAATCTCGTCATACCAAAGGCATGAAGAAACATTAGGGGAGCGCCCAGTTAATTTTAAATAAAAGGTATAATAACAATAGGCAGCAATAAATCGTTACTACTACACCAATACAAAATTGTATTCTGCTTCTTATAATATTTCCGTTTAAGCACGTAATTCCGGCTTCCTTCCTTTCTACACACACACACACACATATATATATATATATATATATATGTGACCTATAAAAATGAAAATGGTAAGGGTGATATGCTTCCAAGGGAAGGACTAAACAAAATTTATTTATTTACCCCTGCTAGTTATTAAACAATTGCCCCCTTTCTTTCACTTATGTTCTATTCTCTTTACTGTAACTTTCATCGAGATGCCCCTTTTGGAAGAACTGAAAGGAGCTAAATAAATACCCATACAATTTGCAAGAATTAAGTAGCAAAGGATTTTTTTATTCCGTATAGAGGTAATATTAAATATAGAAAAAAACTTAAGTTCCATTCTTCAACATCCTGCCAACAGAGATTATTTTCAGTAGCGGAGATAGTGCTTAATGCTTTCAGAAGCTACCAAGAATCAGGTTTTGGACAATTTGGCACCCGTGTGTGCTGGGGGTCTTGCCGGCCTATGTTCTACCTGTATCACTAACCCTTTAGATACTATTCGTGTAAGACTCTCATCTGGCAGTTCTGCTACCGGGAAGACTCATAAAAGCCTCATCCGGACAACCAAAGAGCTCTTCGAAGAAGGCCTTCTCCATGCGTTCAGTCGTGGACTGGGTGCTAATATCATGGCTTCTATGCCATCTAATGCGATTTATTTACCAACCTACCACTTTTTAAAGAGAAAGATGGATGAATTTGGTGTGAACACTGAAATGCGGCCAATGATATGCGCCTGTGGCTCTGTGATAGTTACTAATTATACACTTGCTCCGCTTTTTTTACTTCGGACCCGCGTACAAGTGGACAGCAAGATTTCTATTCGCGCAGTCTTCATGGATGTATTACACCGTGAGGGTCCAAGGGGGTTTTACCGCGGCACACTCACCAATGTGTTGGGTCGTTTTGTCGAGGAGAGTGTCTTTTGGACTGTCTATGAGCTTTTGAAGCGTATCACGAACGAAGGAACTTTTACTGGACGCAACTTTGTCTGGGCCTCCGCAGCTATGCTGTCATTAACTGTAGTCGGCAAACTTGCTGCGACGTGTGTCTCTTATCCATATAATGTCATCATGAATCACATGCGCACGGTCAACAAACTCACTGGTAAACACGACTACATCCATGTCGGTGCCACGATCCGGCACGTGTATCGCAATGATGGCTTTCTTGGTTTCTACAAGGGCCTCTCACCACAGTTAATGCGTAACCTTCTTAGTAAGGCAACACAAATATACTCGTTTGAGCTACTAATGTTCTCATACGCGCAAATGCGAGTGTATCAGCAGTCTCCTAACATAGCAGAGATAGTTGCGACAGAGCCGCATGTTCTGGCGAAAGATTAATGATTTTTTTAATTGAAAAATCAAGCAAGCAGATTTTTATTCCATCAAAGGGCAATGCGTACCTGTGGATATGCACATCCACTCCTCTGGTATTGTGGCTGTTCATATAGTTGAGATTTTGTGTAAAAGCCAAGGTCTTATCGTTGTTAATCTCAGGCTAGACGTTTAATTGTGTTTGAAAATCTCTAACTTCATTCTTTAAGTTTGATGGAAATTAACTGGATGACGAATCCAGTGCCTCATTTTCCTTTTGCAGATCATTATAGTCATTTTTTACCTTTACCATAGACCCTAATTTCCCTTCATTTTTTTTTTTCCTTATGCTTATCGTAAATGAGTAAATATGATTATTAGTACACCCCTTCCCCTACACACAGATGCACAAATAGCTGGACTTCAAGTTCTTTCCACTACTTATATCCAGATTTATAAAGACAGGTACACACTACTGATTAGTTACTTTAGTCTGGAGGGGCGTGTAAGTCTGCAAGACGTAATGCTTCCCTTGAGGAGGGGGGTGGGGGTGGGGGGAATGAATGTAAAGGATTTTTTATATCTTATAATGTGTTTAGACATTGTATAATTACTAATATCACCCGGCGAATGTGTCATATTACTTCTTCATATTGTATAGACTTGACTTTTGTTCGTATTCCCTTTTCTTCTTCTATCTAGAAAGTTTTTGGTTAGAAAGGATTTCAGTACCGCCCACGCAATAGTATAGCCTTCATCGAGTTCTGTAATGCCCTCCAAACAGCCAAAATCCAATCCTGTGGAAGACAACGAGGGCATCATCTCTTCTAGCAAGACGATCCTTCGTTTTGGGGCGCAGATATATGAGGAGTACCGCCGCACACCATTAGCCACCCGGAGTGATGGCCTGCAGCTCAGCCGCTTTGGCGACTACCTCCGCCACTTCGGCTTCTCCTTGGAGCTGGAGGCGGCCGCACTCAAAGGGGATTCGACGCAAGTGGGAAATACAAAGGCGCCGAAAGCCCAGACTACGGAGACCCTCCTTCCAGAGGGTCTCCCGTCAATCAACACCGTAGAGGTAGACGCTTATAGCACTCGTATGGCGTCTGAGATGCGTGAGAAACTGCCAACGATAGATCTGGGCGCGCTGGCAGCGTCCGTGAGCGCGCCCTACGAAAGTGTCTCATGGCGTCAGACCAAGGAGGAGTGTGAGCTGATGAAGGTTCGTTGTCTGTACCAATGGCTCTGCCAGTATTTTGAGATCTGCCTGCACGAGCCGGTTAACCTACAAGGGGCAGGTGAGAAGAGAGACGATAGTGCCACTAAGGCGGGGGAAAGCTTTTCTTCTAGCGTACACGGCAAAGCGGCGGCAGGTCGCCCCAACAACAACCGCGCGGTAGCTGCATCTAGGACTAAAAATCAGAAGGCTGTAGTTGTAGAAGAGCCTGCACCACCACCGGATCCCATCGAGACAGCCTTGCGGACTCGCGTGGCCACCCCAAGAATGGTGGCTATTATTTTCCAGCGCATGTTGCAGGCCACCAACGTGCCCTGTGAAGTAGTTGTGGGTTGGCTAAAGGGGCATGCCCCGGGAGAAGCCTTTGAGTGGACGTGGAACCGCGTACAGGTCGATGGAAGAGATTACCTGGTGGATATCGCCAGCTCCATCTATCGAGGGCCGCTGCGTGGCACTGGGGACTCTTTGAATCCTGCAGGTTTACTTTCAAAGGCTCAGGGGCCATCGGGGACCGCTGCCAATCCTAACACGGCTGGACAACCCAATAATGGAGGTAAGCGACAGCCTGAAAAGAGGGACGTGTCGGTTGGCTCTACTAGCACCACCCCTTCCCTAATATCGCAAATAGAGCTACCGAACGTTTCTCTCGACAAAGCACCACGGCTGCTTCCAATACAACATGTTGTCGACTTCTATTTCTTTACACGACCAGACCATTTCATTCACACACACTTCCCCCTGGACCCAAGGGATAGCCTTTTGGATAAGCCTCCAACTCGCATTGCTTGGGATGTGTCACCGCGTCTTGCGGAGAGTTATTTTCGCTACACTGGTGTGGGTTTACGTTCGCATTGCCGAAGCACCCTCTTGTCGTTTTGCACATCGCCATTTTACATTACTTTTCTTAACAAGGCACCCTCCACGACGGAGTTGTGTTGTGTGTTGTACCCAGGGACGTTGAAAGAGCTTCCAGAGGACTTGAATGGTGCCCAGCCACTCGGCCCACAGTGGGTATGGAATCAACGCCAGGAGAGTACCTGCGAGGAGACATTCACGTTGATGGTGCCTCAAAGTGGCTTTTATTCTCTAGTCATTGGCGCACGGCTAATACGTGCTGATCCGTATGCTAGCACTGTGGTCAGTGCCGAAGAGTTTACACCACTGGTGCGATATCAAGCCAAAGTGAAGTTCATACCGTCTTCCATCCCTCTCTTACCGCGGCAGCATCTGTCTCCTGTTATCTGCCGCCTTATTTCGCCGCTCTCGCAGCAGCTTCACGAGGGGAGCCACCATTTTGTCGTGATGCCCTCTTGCAGTAATGTGAATGCAGTGGCCGTGGTGGTGTGCCGTCCGGGAAGCCGGGAGACTGCCACCGCGGACACCCGGGAGGTGCAGAAGTTTCTGCGTTTTCTACCGGAGAGGGCGACCTATGAGGGGGATGTCGTGCTGCAGGCCGGTCATTTGGTGGAGTTGTGGGTGCTCTATGGCGGGCCGGATCGAAATGGCCAGAAATTCGAAGAGCGGGTCGCTTTGGCGCACGCTTCCGCTAATAGTCTTCTGTCGCCAGGTCAAAATGTACAGGTCACCGCGCCTCGGTTGAAAGCTTCGTCAAGCTTCAAAAGAAAGCCAGTCCGAAAGGATGCCGCGACCGTCGAGGCCAGAATCGCTATCGAGGAAACACGCTCTCTTGCCAGAAGCTTAGCTGAAGCGCATGTGTTCATACCCATGATCACCAATATTGAGGTAAGGCTCTTATTGTTCAAGGACGTAGGTACCATAATTCAACCACAGCCCTCGGTAGAGGTGGAGCGCGTGGCGACCTGGCGACGATTGATGGGCATTACTTCAGAATTATATCAAGAATCCGTTAATCAACAGGAACGTTTGTCGCGTGTGGGTCTTGTGGGTAGCTACTTTAAGGGTAGTGTTGTAGCCAAATAATACCACATATATATAAATATACTTGTGAACCATTTTTGTGGGCTTTGCTTTGCTCTCTTCGATTTCCCAGGATATGTTTGGATGTTTTTCTTGATTTGTGAGGAAGAGCGGTGTACCAAACTCATGTAAACTATTGAAAGCGGAGAGAACTCACACTGTAAACCGTGTGTTCATTCCGATAGAAAGTCATCACTTTTAGGATGCAACAATTCATACTTTAATGAATAGTAATAACTTTGCTCATTAATAACTTCCTGACACTAGTATTGCGTTGTGTACACGGGGCTAGCGTCTCTTTTTTTTTGTTTCTTTTAGATTCCCTCATCACACACACACACACACACACAGTAGTATATATATATATATATATACGTTTTTTTTTTTGAGTCTTGTAGATAAGGCTCTTTGGTCCTGTTGACTAGTATGCAGACGTGTGCAGTGATCGGGTGCGGCGCCGCCGGTATGGCGGCGACCGCAACGCTGCGCCAAAATGGGCTTTTAGTGACGTGTTTCGAAATCGCATCGGCCCCAGGAGGTATCTGGCTGAGCAATAGCCGTGATTCCTTTTCCTCAAGGGGTCTTATTTCACCCATTTACCCCACGATGCGCTGCGCGCTACCGAAGGACCTCATGGCTTTTAGCGATGTGAGATTTGATTATACTGTTCCACAGTTTCCGCACCATTCATCCGTGCAGCATTATCTAAATCAGTGCGCAGAGAGAAAAGGAATTCATGGCATGACGCGCTTCAATACTAAAGTTGAGTCCGCACGGTTTGATTATCGTGATGGCATGTGGAAACTGATTACGGTGAACATCAAGAATGGTGATGTGATGGAGTATTCTTTCGATAAGCTGTGTGTGTGTACCGGCCAGGCCCATGAGCCTCGATATCCGGTTGGCCTCAGGGAGCTATTGTCCAACTACACACAAGCGGGCGGTGAGCTGCATCACGCCTCGCACGTCAAGGACTTTCGTTCGCTCAAAAACAAGCGCGTGGTTGTGCTCGGCGATGACGTGACCGCGTACGATTACTGCGTGGAGCTGAAGCGCTTTGGTGCCGATGTGTACCACAGTACATTGTTCAAAAGGCCTGAGGTCGCAGATTCCGTTGACGTGGACCCATCCGCGACACTTTATGATGCGTTTCAGGCCAACACCGCTGGGGAGGGTCCGAGAAGTAGAGAAGCTGGAATGAAAAAGAGCTTTTGGCGTCCATTTCTAAAGCCGGCAGCGGGCCCAACGCCACTAGCGAAAGGAACCGTTCGTGATGCAGCCACCTTGTTGAGCTTGTTGCTTCAGCGCGTCCCTGGGTGGCGCCATGACGTGCACAAAGCCAACGAATTACTGCAGAAGTGGATGCGGTATCGCAACGAACACATCGAGGCGATCCCGCGCACCGGGTACCCGCTGAAAACGGAAGACAGGGGCATTCTCCTAGCACCCGACCCTACCCGTCGGACGCGGCACGTGGAGGTTCTAGACGAGGCTGAGATGCACCGTCTGAGTCGACGTCCAGGGGCTCCTCCCGAGGATGAGGGAATCTTTATTGAAGACGTCGATGTCGTCATCAGCGCTACAGGTTATAAGCAGCGCTTCCCATTTCTACACCCAAACCTGCGCTGCCAGTTGGAGACCGATCGGAGTCGCCTACTCCCAGCCCCGGGTATGCGTGCAAACTCAGCCCAAGGCGTTGCGCATGATAAACGTGGTCTGTACTTGGGAACAATTTACGCAGCGCAGCCTTCACTCGCGTTCGTTGGCATTCAGAAGGAATTGCTTCCGCCTTTTATGATGTTTGAGATCCAATCACGGTTTATCGCTTACGCCTTCACGCAGCGATTCAGATTGCCTGCCACGCCAGCCGAGATGATCGCGGATGAGGAGAAGCTTCTCCTGCAGAACCCTCTTCTCGTGGACTTATACAATCCGCATGGTCTAGGACTGCATTCCGCCGCGTATTTTAACGTGCTTCAGAAGCAGCTGGGGATAAGCGCACAGGAGACGTATACAACAAAGATTTTTGAGCGGTATAAGTGGTTTGTAATCTCTGGTGGACTACGGGTATATCATAAATTCAGATCCATGGCACCGCTCAAGCGAAAGAAGCAGCATATTTTATTCAGCAACGCGATTTAATGTGTTGAGCTTTATATTTGACCTTCTTGGCACGTCATTCACAGTATTTAATATTATGATTATCGTTGTTGGTATTATTGCCGTGGTTGCAACTTGCTTGGCTTTACTGATTCCTGGTGTGGGCAGTGCGCAATGTTGGGGTATGGTGCAAGTACATCTGTGTAAATCCCTAAAGCCAAGGGAGTTAGCCCGCCAGGTTGGTTCTTCCTCAATCAATGAATTGAGCTACGTATCATGAACTTTCTTTTTGAAGGAGTGATACCCTTTACGTTTCTCAGTGCTCTCAGTTCTTTATCCAATGCTACGTATTCCATGGAAAATCTAAAGTCAATTAAACTCTTTTCATCCTAGCTCTTGTTCATTTTTTTTTTGCTTTTTTTATTTATTTGCGAAGCTGCTCTATTAGTTAACGTAGTCATCAGTATCCGATATTTTCTTTTTGGGGTTCGTTTTCTTCTTTTTCGCTTGAACCTCCTTTTATAAACTATTATTATCATTCTAAGATATCCAACAAGGCGCCTGTATCGAGCGTAATGAGGTGCCGATTCCAAAAAATTGCAGCGCCATCGCGGCTCTTCGGGTTGGCCAGCGGAACGCGCCACTGCAGTACGGCCGCCGCCGCACAGGACCCCGAGAAACCCCCTTCGCCCCCAAACGACGAGGGTAGTAAAACGCACATTCGAAACATGAAGCCGCGCGAATTGATGAAGGAGCTGGATAACTATATTGTCGGGCAAAGCGATGCCAAAAAGGCCGTTGCAGTTGCGTTGCGCAATCGGTGGCGCCGGCATCAGGTCCCGGCCGATATTCGGGAGGAAATTGCGCCTAAAAATATCCTCATGATAGGCCCAACAGGGGTAGGCAAGACCGAAATTGCGCGGCGACTGGCCAAGCTGGTAGATGCACCTTTTGTGAAGGTCGAGGCGACGAAGTTCACAGAAGTCGGTTTCCACGGCCGTGACGTTGAAAGTATTGTCGAGGACCTCTATAAAACAGCGCTCAGTCAGACAAAGCAGAACATACGCCGTCAACACAATAAGGTGGCTCAGATAAAGGCCGAAGATCGCATCCTGAAGGCACTGGCCGGTGTGTCCGATGGCTTCCGAGAACACCTGCGTAGCGGAGCGCTCGATGACATCGAGGTGATGGTGGAGTTGCAGGAAAAGAAGGAAAAGCCAAAGTCCGCTTCTGGGGACGGTGTGTTCATTTCTTTGGATATCCCCTCCATCATCGGAGGGGGGCAGCGGGTTCAGACGGAGAAGAAAGTCCTTAAAATTAAAGACGCCCTCCCGGCGGTTCTTCAAGAGGAGCTCGACAAGATGGTGGATACCGAGGACGTCACCGCAGAGGCACTGCGTGCTTGTGAGGAGGACGGGATTGTAGTGATCGATGAGATCGATAAAATCGTAACGGCGGCCGGGGGCTACAAAGGGCACCAGGCCTCTGCTGAAGGTGTCCAACAGGATCTGCTACCTCTTGTGGAGGGCACACTGGTCTCCACAAAGTTCAATGTGCAGGTGAAGACGGATAAAATCCTCTTTATTTGTAGTGGCGCTTTTCACAGCGTGAAACCTTCCGACATGCTGGCCGAGCTTCAGGGCCGCCTTCCCATACGCGTCGAGCTACAATCGCTGACAAAAGAGGACTTTTATCTCATTATTACCGAGCCTAAATACAACTTAATTTTGCAGCACAAGGCCATGATGGCAACTGAGGGGGTGACGCTTGACTTCACAAATGATGCGCTCTGGGAGATTGCGGAGATGTCAGCCAAGATCAACTCCACAGTGCAGAATATTGGTGCCCGCCGCCTCATTACGATTATAGAGAAGGTTGTGGAGGAAATCAGCTTCGATGGTCCGGACAGAAAGGGCGAGCACTTCGTCATCGATGCAGAGTATGTAAGGAAGGCTGTAGAACCTATGGCGAAGAAGATGGATATTAATAAGTTCCTGTTGTGATGATTTATTAAGAGATTAAGGATCTCTTTGCTTGGTCTTAATACAGTTTTTTTTTCTTTTAAGCTCGTCATTCCCTTTTGGTACGTAGATTTGGGATCGATAACTAATTCAATAAATCCGACAATAGATGAATATATATATATATATATATATATATATATATATTTGTTTGTGTGTGTGTGTGTGTGTCTGTATGTTCATTTCATTTATACTCGGTGTGAATCGAAGAATTTGTCTTTTTTAAAAAACTTTCCGTTGCTTCATTTATGGGAGCGGAAATTCTTTGTGAATGCTTCTGTTAAAGATGTATAAAATAGTGAACTTTCCGAAGTCTTTTTTTTTGTTATCCGAGACAGAATACTACCGGAAAGGGGAACCTTGTGGATACCTAGCGTCAATGGATTTTTTAAGGACCCATTTTATCTCATTAAAAGTAAAGTCAATCCACAAAGGTGACAATGCAATACTCAAGTGGTGGAGGAAGCTCAATTCTACGTGACAATTTTGTGCATGAGAGTCGTTTTAGTTTTGCGATACAACGCTCCATTAACGTGCAAGCATATATGCAAGACTACCTCAATGGGGCCAATGGGGTCTATAAATATATTTCGAAAACTAGCAAAACCGCTTAGATTCGTAGAGGAGGGGAAAAAAAGTTATACAATGTTCTTCTGAAGAAAGACAGCAAAGTCTCCCGCCATTGTATGCCGCAACCATTTCCCTACCCCCTTTGTTTGGTCGTAATAGCAACACAAAACCATTTTTGTGTATTCGCGAGACGCGCACCACCAAAATTCTCTAAAATCTGGATTCTTTTCTTGCAGCTAGTATGGTGTTTCACATGAAAATAAATATATAAATATATATATATATATATATATATATATATATATTGCACATGTGTATGTATGTATAGGCATCTATATATTAATATGTCCCACTTTCTTTTTTAAATATTATTTCCAATAGCAATTATACTAACCTTTGTAGCAGCCTAGAACCCATTTTTTTTTCTTTTCCATTCCGCTTGGTAGGCTGTAGCAATGCGGCCGACAACCCTTCGATTATACAAGATGCCTAAAAACTTGGGCGTGGCGCCGAGGTACGATGTTTGGAACGAAAAATATGAGCCGTGGGTGCACATGAAGCGTATGGGTCGGTTGGTGGGCACTGGCTTCTACATTCCACCTGAGTGGTACAACCACTTCCGAATGTTTCCGCCCATCAACCACAACTTTCAACAGGAAAAAACTCTTAACCCTCATAATGAAAGTGAGCCAACGCAAGACCAAACCGACCACAACACCGCAGAGCGCATCGCGTTGCGGGACGAGTTAGCGCGCAAGAGTCGCCTGGTTGCGTCGGAGGGAATGCGTTATTACAATATCTTTTGGGTCCGTAAGCCTTTGGATCGAATGGAAAAAGAGTACTACGATTTAAAGCGCAGCGGCATGCCTCACGCGGAAGCGATCCGAAAAGTGCTGTCCGGCTTTTATAACGACCTCACAGTCAAGAAGCGGGTTGCAGCCATTCAGGCGGAGGAGGCGAAGCTATCCGGGAAGTTCATTTCGATGAGGGAGGCCACGGTCGTTATGAATGTCCTCGTACAGCTCCAGCGGGAGCAGTTGATGCCGCACCAGGTCTTTCTTATGGCCGATGAGCAGCGCAAGGCGGCGCAGGAAGCGAGTGGCTTAGCCGCGGTCGTATCGAGGGGGTCACCCCCCGCCGGAGAAAGTGAGTCCTCGAAAGCGCACGATGGCGCCTTGTCCGCGGAATCTCTTGCGGAGTTCCTTTCGGAAGATATGTCCGAATCTTCGGCCGTAGCAAACTACTCTGTTAAAATCGTTGACACCTCCGATGATAGTGTTGAGCGGCTCAAACAGCGCGCCATGGACGGCACAGGCGAATCCAATTGGTACACGGGCACCACAACCCCATTAGATTGGAATACAAAGGGAGAGGAGTAATGCAGGTTGCCAAGAATGAGCCTACGTTAGTGAATTTGAACACAAACGGTTGCGTAATGGGAAATGACCACTCCTTTTCTTGCCTTCCCGTACAACAATGATATGGGAGTGCGGACAGGGTGGGGGACTTGCAAACAACGCGTTGACTGGAGTGCGGGGTAGGTGGGTGGGGGGATAGGGTCCCTAGGGCAGTGGTTGGTACAGTTAAGGGGGACTTGTTGTTCTCATATCCCACCTCCTCTACCGACGTAGGGAACTATCTTTTCTTTTGGGTTCTGCTGACGTTTCCCAAGTGTCTATTTTTTTTTTTTTTTTTGGTTGCGCAGGAATCTAAAATTGAGTTTTATTCTTGAGGACTTTTGAGGCGCCATGCTTGGTTTTGGGCATGGCTTGTCGCGGGATGGGGTACACCGTGCGGTGGCAATGACATCGTGTCGACCTAGTATGGGGGGCCGTCTTATTTACCTTCCTTTTTTGATTTCACAACGACGCTTGTGGTTTTTGCAGGTATAGATTTTTCCAAGCAAAGGAGATTAGAACATACACACATACGCATACAACTACCACGCGCGCATGCGGAAAAGATGGATTCGAGGTTAGAAGACGGTAATGAGGCTGTAAACTCAGAACAGGAGAACCTTGATGATTTAAATGCCAGCGTGAGGAGTTCGCTGTCCTCTTCGTCGCTTTTATCAAGTTGTGTGGAAGATTCTGAAGCGATAGCCGAGGAGCTACCACTCTCTTTTGTTGCGCGAGCAGAAAGGCAATTGCGGAAGAACATCACGCTCGACCGCGATGGTTCCCATGCCATCTTCACCAAGGAAGATATCGAGAGAATTCATGACACTGAGGTGTTGAAGTTTTTGAGTCGAAATGCGCAATTATTTTCAAGGTACATGGGCCCCCAGCCTGCCCTTCCCGTCTCCGATTATCCACCAGCTGAGGCAGTTGTTCTTCCTAGTCGCGCGGATGCGGTGGAGGCTCAAATCCTAAGTCTCCAAAAAGAGATTGAAACATTTATTACTGCGGTGGATGACGAAGGCACAAAGTATAAGATTATTACCAATGTACAGGGCAACTTAGTAGTTCCCTTGGAGGAGATCGGTGTCGCAAAGGATAAGGAGGATGATAGTGTTGGGGAGGCTGAAGCCGATGAAAATACGAGCTCCAAGGAATCCCTAGAGGCCGCGTCAAGTGGGTCTCCCGCTGAGTTCGTACCATCACGAGGTGATTCCCTTCAACGTGAGCCCATCTCTGCGGTGACAGGTACGGTTTCACGCTTCAAAAAAGGTTTCCATACAAAAAGATTGCAGCTCATGAATTTGCGCGGTGATCGGGGTAAGCCTCAACAGGCTTTGGCCACCGTATCGGCACCAACTGCGACTACTGGCGGTGAGAAGGGGTTGCAGATTCCGCGCCGTCGGGCAAAACAACAGGAGGACTCAAGGCTTTCTTGGGGCGACGCTGCGGCCAACAGCGTTCGCCCGGTTCGGGCGCTGCAGGCGCATGAGGAGGCGCGTGTGGAGGCCCTCCTCAAGGAAGATTTTTCCTCAGCATCTTCTGAAAAGCGGGACGGTGTCGGCTCTAGTAACCCATTTAACTTTTCAAGTGCCACTTTAACGCGCCTTGCCCAGATTGACAACTCACTTGAGATATTTGCCAGGTTACGCAGCTTTCCATCCAGTCAAACGAGTGTTTCTGTGGCTGAACCCGGGATGCTTGATTTGGGTAATAACGAAAGATCCATTCGTGCGGGAGGGTCTACTTCACTTGACAGAGGCAGCAGCCGTACCGGACTCCAAGCATCAGTGTTGGGAAATACGTACATGCGCACTGCGATTCAGCAGCAATTGCTTCATCAAAAGCTGCGAGGCATCAATAACCGCCTCGCTTGCCATCGAAGGAACATGGAGAAGCTACCCAAAATTTATGAAATGGGGGAAAGCTTGCCAGAAGATATGCAAGAGCTTAGGCCGGAATGGGCCAAAGAGTTAGACGTAACACTGCCTGATGACAAGCTTCAGGAAATGATAACAGATGCATGTGATGAGGTAACACGAGCGGCCGAAGCTGGGTTCCCTGTGGTAGAGTCACCAGAGCCACCGCTCCCGTATTTTCAACAGCACCTCAGAGATGTTAAGGAGCGGGCACTGCGTCTTTTGGAGCAGGCAGAACAGGACCAGCTGCTCCGGGTTCCAAATGACCCTTCGCCCGAATAGAAGGGGTGTGGTTCCCTTTATCAGTCTCCTCGTCTGTATGCGTGTGTGTTTCACCATTCCGGCGCTGGTATGTGAGTCGTTTTGTATCAATCGAGTAAATTTCGTTCATGAAGAATGCGCTATTTGAGGGAAAAAAAAAAAAGAAAATGGGTATTATCTATTTTAAGAAGCACATATTTTTCTGGCTCTTTCAGGAAGACACACACTAAAGTTGTGGTGTAGCATTATGTATCAGTCTTCAAATTAGACGCCTATTACTATTCTTCTTTTTGTTTGTTTTTCACATTTTTTTCTAGTGGGCTTTAATTTTCCTTTTTCAAGCTATATTGTACCGTTCTGCTGTCGCACTCAACATAGATACGAATGTTATTTAATCTAAATAAAGGAAACTCTTCTATTGAAAGGGATAAATGCGGCTCGCCTGTCTTTCGCCCTCCTAAATTTGTGATCTCTCCCGTGCCATCTAAAAAAACATTGACCGCGACGGCGCAGCCATGGTACCCAAGCGCGCAAATAAATAAAAAGGACACGGATAACTCGAGACCTCCTCCCACATCACCACCAGCCTTAGGACTTTCACCGGATATCAAGCCCAAGCCGATCCTATATCCGGCTTCTGATCAGTCACCACTTTCACTGGATCGCAAAAGCATCCCTTTCTCGCCCCTTTCAACGCCGGTAAATCGTTTTTTCCACATCTTCAGCGATGATGCGACGGATAGGCGGGTTTACCCCGTAAGCATGTTCTTATCCGCTCGTAAGGATGCTTCACACACACCCCATGGGGTACTGCAGTGGTGCATGCGGCAGTACTTGGAGGTTTCAGCGCTAAAGGTCCCAGCGCACCTTCAGCTCTCCATGAATGAGGTGATCAGCCCCGAGGATGGCGTGACCCGTGGGGCCCTCGGCTCACATCTTAAGTCACGCCCGATCCTCGTGCGGCAGACACGACACAAGGTAATGTCTATCCTGAGTCGCATCACGCCACAGAAGTATGACAATCTCGTTGATGAGCTGTTGAAACTACCTTTGCGGCAAACAGACGACGCAGAGTTGCACGAGATTGTCAAAGTTTTCTTTGATAAGGCTGTGCAGGAGCCGGAGTACAACGGGCTTTACGCCCAGCTACTGCAAACGCTATGCACCATGCGAGAGGATGAGCGCAAACTGGAAGTAGAGATGTGGGACCGACTCCTGTGCCATCGCATGCGTCGTTTCCTTGTCGCAGCATGTGAGGAGGAGTTCCGACGACCAGTCAGGCTGACCCCGGATGAACAGGTTGACCGCACCACGGGTAAGCCATTAAGTAGCGAGGCGCTCGAAATGAAGAGTACACGGATGAAAAATCGTCTAGTAGGCAACATCAAATTTGTAGGTGAGCTCTTTAAGATGTCTCTCATCACGGAGAGCATCATTACAGATATTCTCAGACTTCTTGTGTGGGACTACAACATGGCAAATCCAGAGGCCAAAGAGGATTACGTTTTCGAGGTGTTCGCGATGCTCATCAAGACTGTGGCCCCCCTTATTCGGGAAAGTAACCCGCAGGCACTTTCGAACTACCTTAGAATTGCCAAGAATGTGGAGCTGTCGCACCCACGTCCAAGAGTGCGATTTTTGATGATGGATTTAAGTGATCTGAACAACAAAAATGGTTGGGTTTCAAGTTCCGAGATTCGCGCGGCAAATAATCACATTGAACATATGCACTCTCCAAAGTCTCTTGCGGAGACGGTGCGATCTTCAGTCGCATCGACCGGTGTAACAACGCCAACGGAGAAAAACTTCAACCATAAAGACTCCTCAGTTGAGGTCGCTCCTGCGTCTATAACGCCTAGTGTTTCAGCAAATGACATGACACCGAGAGCATTAAATATCAACTTTATCTTTCGGGACAGCACTGTGGCTACGGGCTCAACCCTTACCAGCGGAAGGACTGTAAACAACTGTAGCCCCACCAACACCAACCCAACGAATTTGTTCAAAACCCATATCAGTGGTACCCGCCACTTTCTCCATGATCTTCAGATGCCAGATGCACAGGATCCGCATATTAATGCATCCATCCAGCGCGACCGTGCGCAGAACTCACCAGTAACTTTGAATCCAAAGATGAGAAAACGGTCTAAATTGCCGCTTACAATTAAAGCTGATGAATTCAGCTCTGGGTCCCTTAGCGAAGGTGCCCCCACACCCATCTTTCAATCAACGCAATCTTTATATAAAAGGGTTAACATTCACGAAATCGTGCAACAGCTGATTGAAATGTTCAACAACCCTGAGGATGAAGACAACGTTTTGCTTTACTTAAGTAAGATAAAATTTAGAAACAAAGTTCTATGTCTCACATGCTGGCTGAGGGGGGTTTCCATTAACACGTCGCTCTACCAGGAACGCGAGCGGGTGACCGAGCTTCTTTCTAAAATTTTGTTATCCCTCCCGAGCTTTAAACCGAAGGATGTCTTTATGGTTATAGTGGAGTGGATGCGATTCGACATTGAAAAGTCATTTTTTACCGATTGTCCACGCGTGTTCGCAAATATTGCGCACATCATCCTCTATTCCTACTCAAAGAAAGCGTCAGAGGTTTCAAACATTCATGACGTTCATGAACTGCTTCACGCTGGGCTGTTTAACATCATGCTTCATGAGCTGATTCTTCACCGAGGCACAGACCAGATGCTGACGCTTGCTAAATGTGCCTACCCCGTTTGTATGTCCATCCTCGGCAGAACGATTGACCCACACGAACCAGGCGATATCCTTCGTGTCGCATTGAAGAACCGCTTTCGCATGCTGCAGTACTTTATAGGTGCTAGTAATGGGTCCGAAAGCGATGCCCTTAGTCTCTCGTGGTGTCATTGCCGCATCTCCTCTATAAATTCGAAGTGTACCACCCCTAATGGGTGCGAGGACATTGCCTCGCCTACAAGCCATTACGACCCACTCACACAGTGCCTTTCCTTTCACCAATTCTCAGAGGACCCTGAAATCGTGTTGTTCCGTTCACTTGTCTCTGAGCAGAGCACTCAGCGACGCCAAGAAGCGATTAGGCTCGCGCTTTCTGCCCCGAAAGGGCCATCTATGGTTTCACAGTTAAATTTATTCATGAAGGTTATCGGTGTCTCGCTTGCCTGTCCAAGCATCTCAGCGCATCAAAACAATGCTGACTTGTCTTCAAGAGGTGAGGAGGAAATAGCGTATATTTTTAGTTTCCGAAAAGGGACGCTATTTCAGGCAGCAGCCGTCATGGAGCTTGTAATGCATTTCGCACAGGCTTCTCCTTTTCACATGGGGGTTGAGTGCGAGACCAAGCGCATCAAGTTGCTACGCCAAGTTTTTAAGAGGTGGTGCATCAAGAACTTGGTTGATAAGAAGGCTGTAGGGGAGATAATTTGCTCACTTGACAAGACTAGTGATGGCATTAAAGTCTTCAAAAGCTACTACAACTCCATTACTGATAAAGGATTTTCATGGGATGGCTTATTGGGCAACTTATTGTGATTTTTTTTTTTGCTTCAATGTGTGGATTTTTATATAAGCAAATCTAAGAACATAAAAAACAACAACAACAACAAGAAAAACACTTATAATGAGGATATTTTGTTTTCTTTTTGAGGGTAACTTTTATCTTTTAAAGGCGGAATCCATACTAATACTTGACTAAATGAATACAATGATAGATATTTACATATAGTATGATGGTTAATTTGCTATATGTCATGTAATAAGGTGTTTGTTTCGTTAGCTCAATCTTTCAATGTTGATGCTATTATTGTATTATGGTTAACGATACCACGGTGATGCTTAATTACGGCAGTAAGGTATACGTTTTATTACCAAACTAAGGTGCCTTTTTTTGTTTGCTTGCTTCTTTGAAAGTATTAACCGACAAAGGCAGACCTGAAAGGAGGTACGGTTCTAAACATACTTTGTTAATATCAATTATATACATTTATAAAAGTGTAAATGTAATTTTCTATCGTTTTTTGTTTAGTGTATGGATGTTTTATCATAAATTTCGAATAGAATATTATACCTACAAATTAAAATAAAACCAATAATTATATAAGGAGAACACTTCACATATTCACAACCACATTTTCGTGAACCGAATACGCAATGCCAAAGGACCTGTATGTCGACAGCGTTTTGTTCTCAATAGACTCTCACTATTTACTCATCCCTTTCTCATCTGCTCTTTCTTACTGAATCTTTATAAGTTGTTTAGAGTCCGTCGAAAGTGTGAAAGAAAGGTCGCTTATTTTTGTGTGCGCACATCATAGTTTGCCAAATGGTGGGTGCATTTGCGAGCCTTTTAAGTGGCGCCTGTGGGGCCTTTCTTTGGCAAACATATCAAAACGGAGGGTCGGTGAGCCCGGTTTACTGCGCGAAGAAATCCGAGTGGACCTTTTCACCCGACGGATTCAAGCCATTCGAGCTTATTTCGTCTCGCTATGAGTCCAATGATACGCGACGCTTGTATTTTGCATTGGATAGCTCGGAAGACATCTTTAACATACCAATCGTGTCCTGCATCGTCGCGAGGATAACAGGCGCTGATGGTAGAGAAGTGTTGCGCCCATACATCCCGATATCATCCAATACTACCAAAGGCCATTTTGAAATATTGGTACAACGAACTCCGAACGATGAGATGGCCGAACACCTATTTGGCATGCAGTCAGGGGAGAAGCTTCTAGTGAAAGGGCCCTTCGAAAAACTTGCTTACAAACCTAACATGTGGAAACACGTCGGCATGATTGCAGGTGGCACCGGTATCGCACCCATGTATCAGATGCTCCGTGCTATTCTAGAAAACTCCAAAGACAAGACTCTCATCTCCCTCGTCTACGCAAACCACCAACGCCGTGATATTCTGTTAGCAAATGAGCTTGTTGAGCTGCAGAAAGTGTACGACAACTTTAATCTATACTTGACTCTAGTAGAGCCACCTCGTCGATGGCTTGGGGGCATCGGCCCCGTTAATTCATCCATGATTTCTACTTTTATGCCCAAGCCTGGCGAAAAAGATACCAGAATCCTAGTTTCTGGCTCTCCAGATATGATGCAGACTATTAGTGGTGATAAGTTGGTTTCTTCTGGAAGACCACCAAGTCAAGGGCCTCTCATGGGGCTGCTGCGTGAATTAGGATATAAGGCAGATCAAGTCTTTAAGTTTTGACGTACGCATCATTCGCAGCACTTAGCAAGATTGGTTTAATGAAATTGGTATTTATTTCGGTAGTAATTACTCTCAAATGGGGAGACAAAGTAAGTATAGCAACCCAAATATTTTTCAAGAATAAGACGTATTAAGTACTTTTTAGTAGCGAGGTTTCTCTAGCATCTAGGAACAGAGGGGATGTAGCGATGTGATAGCCTCGGTGCCATATTGGTATCGGTTAGAAAAGATACTGATCTGTAAAAATACTTTTTTTTTACGTCTGATGTTTTTAATAGCGCTTTTTTTATATATCAAAAAATAAAAATATTCTACCCTTGGCTCACTTTGTTTCCACAAGTGCATCTTTTACTTCATCGTTCTCCTTTACCCTATTTGTCAGTTATTATTATCATTATTGCAGCGTGCTATATATATATATATATATATATATATGTGTGTGTGTGTGTGTGTGTGTGTATATATATAGCGTTTTGAGCAGTGGAAAGTTAAGAGGGTTCACATCTAGAAGAGAATCACACATTAAATAACTTTTATGTATGAAGACAGCACGTTCAAGGTCACTTGTGATGTTAAAAATGTACCTGAACCGTAAGAAGAAGGCGGTTTTGATGAGTGTTTTGGTGAGCACTCTGCTTTTGTTGCTTTGCATTTTATCCAACCTTCATATTAATAGCTCCTCACACAGTATTGATGAGTACATGTACGATATTGTTCTGGATGCCGGAAGCAGCGGTTCGCGCATTCACGTATTTGTGTTTAAACAGTCAGGAAACGATCTGGAGCTGAGTTTAGAGCACTTCAAGCGAATAGAACCAGGGCTTTCAAGCTTCGCTGGGAACGCTTCCGCGGCTGTTGACTCACTCAGGCCGCTGTTGGATGTCGCCATTTCTGCCGTACCACCGGGTCGGTACAAGTCGACGGCGATCACCTTGAAGGCTACGGCTGGCTTGAGGTTGCTGCCCGAGGAGCAGCAAACTTCGCTTCTCGGCGCTGTTGATGCCTACCTGAACTCAACACCATTTTCCAATCGAGGGGTCTCTGTTATCTCAGGAGGTGACGAGGCGGTGTACGGCTGGATGACGCTCAACTATCTTTTGGGCCGCTTTCATTCGCAGGATAAGCTACCCGTTGTTGCGATCGACATGGGTGGCGCCTCGACTCAAATAATATTTAAAACCCCGGCCGAATCCGCAGAGTGGCTGCCTTTCCGCTATGCACTGCATCTGAAGCTCAGGGAATCTGCCATTACGCTCTACCACCATAGCTACTTGGGGTTTGGTCTCAATGAAGCTCGTAAGAAGATCCGGAATACTTATGATCAGGGTCAAATGCTTGTGTGCCTCCCCGACGAAGACACGAATTCCAAACGAACTGCAAGCGCGTCTGAAGGTCACCCTGTAAAGCAGAATTTTGACTCCTGTGTGGAGATAGTTAAGAAGGCGATGTTTTCGGAAGAGGAATGCAAGCACCCCTCTTGTGGCGTGAAGGGCATTCCACAGCCTAAAATCGACTCAAAAGGACATGATATTTACACTTTTTCATATTTTTATGATCTAATTCGGAGAATTATGCCAATAGACGCTCCGGTGTCGGTGAGTTCTATAAAGGAGGCGGCACAGAAAATGTGCCACAATCCTAAACATTCTCATAACAAGGGAACGTTATGTTTGGATTTGGCCTACTTGTACACTTACCTGCGTCATGGGTTAAAGTTCAACGACGAAACCTTTGTTCACGTGGCCGATGAAATCAACAGCCAGTCATTGTCATGGCCTCTTGGCGATTCTCTTTCTTATCTATGGAGGATAGCAGTAATTCAATATTAGCACTATATAAATATAATCATATCTAAATCGTTTTAGACTATTTTTTTTGTCAATATTATATTCCATAATTTAACAATAAAAAGCCGCTTAATGCGATTAGGTGTGTGTCTGTGTCTGTGTGTGTGTGTGTGTGTGTGTGTCTGGAAGAGATGAAGAGTCGTTGTCTTTTGGCATTGGCTATTGCATTCCAAACGTTTGGTTTTAGAAAATATGTTTATCTCGCTTTTTCTTGCACCAAAGAAGAAGAAGAAGAAGGGAGATTCACATAGCACAACAACAACAACAAGGGAATATGCACAAAAGGGAAAGATCTGAGGAAAATGCGAAATGCGGAGTACAGGAACCCGCGGACCCGGTGGCGCGTAGAAACCGACGCTTCCATGCATATATTAACCGTTGGAGGGAGGACGTTGAACGTCCTTCAGCTGTTGAGCGCCCCTCGTCGATGCGCCCTTTATGTCCGCTGCCGAGCATACTAGGGGTTTTAGCACCTTATCATGCCAATTCTAATAATGGTAAGATCCCTAAGAAGGAATCCGACCCCACAAAGAAAGCCGCTTGTGAAGGTGCAACGAACACTGGTGTTGTTTATGACGACTACATGCTTCAGCACGTTTCACCGGACCCGCGCGAGCTCGAACGACCGTCGCGCCTTCAGCGAACCATCGCGCACCTGACCGCCGTGGGCCTCCTCGAGCGTTGTGTACGCGTCAAAGCTAAAAAAGCAACAACAAGGGACCTACGACGGGTTCATACGAGGAGACACATTGACTACGTCGACCAGCTAGATTTCTTCATGCAATTCAAGGAAGATGGATCGATGAGCGTTGGCCAGGATCTATACGCCTGTGAGAGCACCTCCAAAGTGGCTCGTATGGCAGCGGGATCGGTCGTGGAAGCGGCGCTTGCCGTCGTGGAGGGGCGGGTCCGAAACGCGTTTGCGTTCGTGCGCCCCCCTGGGCACCACGCTTGCGCGGAGTCCCCATCCGGGTTTTGTTTCTACAATAATGTTGCGGTCGCCGCTCGCGTAGTCCAAGAAAAGCTTGCCGCTGACTTGAGCCATCCAAAAGAGGAGAAACCACGTGTTTTGATCCTCGATTGGGACGTGCACCATTGTGATGGGACGGAGGCAATTTTCTACGAGGATCCATCGATTATGGTCATTTCCATCCACCAGTATGGTAAGAGGCGTGGCCATCTTCTGCGCAAACCCCCCACTCGTGCGGCGCCCCATTCGAGCATGTCGGACCAGGCATCACACGAGCCTACAACCGAGCTTAGCGTTGAGGCGTTGGGAATGCTCCTGCCCACCGACGAAGAGATGAAGTCGTTGAATGACGGGTGTGCGGATTCGAACGCCCTTCCTGAGGCTGTCCCAAAGATGCCGATCGCTGCTGAAAAAAGGGAGCGTAGGGCGGTTGACTACAACAAGCTCGCCGCGGATTTAATGGCGAACGACGACGAAGCTGCAGCCCTGTTTGGCGTGGACTTGTCCCGTTCGTCGGCTACGAGTTCTCGAACGACGTCTACGGATAGCTCCGGTGGGAGTAGTGCAGCGCTGGGGAGCGGCCTCGTGTGCCGGCACGCCGGCGATACTGAAGGAGTTTCCCTTATCAGCGAAAGCGACTCCACCAGTTTTGCCGTGGGTGAGGAGACTTTTTACCCCGGCACCGGCCATCTTAACCGCATCGGGGGCGAGCAAAACGCTGCGGCGCGGGGACGCAACCTGAACATCCCCTGGCCGATTCACGGCATGGGCGACTTGGAGTACCTTCACGTTTTAAGTGAAATCGTCGTGCCGGTCATGTTAGAGTTCGATCCCAAAGTTGTTCTTATTAGTTGTGGGTTTGACAGCGCGGCTGGGGATTTACTTGGCTCGATGAACCTCACCGCCTCGGGCTACTACATGATGACCAAGATTATCAGCAGACATTGCCCGCGCCTCGTGGTCGCTCTGGAGGGCGGCTATCACGTGTCCAATGTTGCCCTCTGCTCCGAGGCGGTTCTTCGAGCGCTTCTCGAGGACTCTTTAAACAGCGACGCCTCTCCTTTGCCCCGCTCTCGCATGCTCTTAGCGCAAAGCAGCTACTTGGTTGAGTCGATAAAAGAACAGCACAAGGAGTTTCTGACGTGCTTTCAGTAACTTAAAAAAGACCAAACATTCTTATAGGTCATTCACCAAGCAGTGCACCTGCCACCCGCATTCTCTTGGTTTTACTAGCTTTGAATTTGCCTTAGTCTATACCTATCCAATTTCGGAATCCGTAGCTACATGCAACGGTTTATTTTCTGCTATTTACCGCTCCAGACACAAATGTGTGTGTGTGTGCAAATCCTCAGACACCAGGGTTGGTTCAGCAGCGCTTCTCGCTCCTCGTTATTACTTGCTGTTCGCGATGCAAACCCAACCGTTGTATCATCCGCGTATAGGTTTAACACCTAGTGAATCATGTAGTTTCTTCGATCTGAATTTTGAGAATTTATCAGAAAGCAGAGGTGAGTTAAATTCCACAGTGGTGTACTGATCTTCTACATCTTGAAGTACATTGTAAGGTGCCATCGATTGGGTTAGAGTAGGGGTAATGGAAGAGAAGAAACAATAGAGGTGTATCGGTCCTTCTCATCGCCTAGAACATGATAGTGCCGCACCACGCGGTAAAAATCAGAAATTAAATAACCGATGAAAATAGTAGCTAATCGATGGAAGCGATGTATCAACCCTGGAAGAGGTAAAGGGGAAAAGGGAATGCCTCATATTCGTGATTGTGCTGCAAAAAGGTTGCATCCTCGGAAGCAGAGGTATGAAGGGGGTTTGCTCGCAATAAAAGTATAAAATGTAAAGAGTACGCAGTGAGCGAAAATATTTGCGTCCTTTTTTTCATTGGAAACCCTTGATGCTTGGGCTCTTCCTAAAAATAAAGAGTAGTATCGTAGGAATTGTGCAGACTCTAACTTTTCAACTTGCGCAGGTGCGGTTTATACAGTTGGGGACACCACCCGCAGGCCTTGAAGGCCAGACAGAGGCTGCTCATTAAA
>MJCC01000012.1:0-27992 GCA_001766655.1 Phytomonas francai
TGGTGGCATACAATGTCTGGTTAATACTGACAAACAATTGCGATGATGTCATAAAGAAGTAAAAGTCTGTACCAATCACTGAAAACTTGAAAAGAATCGGATAAGTTAATTTTATACGAGGTCCAATAAGCGCCTCCCGTATTTCTTCTAGATGGCTTACCTTTTCACCACTGGCTAACCTATTGTCTAATGCTGCCCGCCTATGGGGAGAATCGCGTGCAGCATTGACGGAATTGGATCTGGAAGAAGTATATCAAAATATGGGATTTATAAGCATATCAAATTGTTTATCAAAAATAATTATCAGCCCCACTAGTATTTCAAATAATGAAAAAAAAAACATCCATGGATAACCAAACCCCATGGCAGGGAGCAGATCACTGCAGATTTAGTCCATGGGAAAAGGTAAATACGTATAATAAAAAAAATAAAGCATTTGTCTTCGAGTTTATGGATGTAAAAACATATAGGTGTAGCTATTTGGCTCTGCAAGCATCCTTGACTGCCTTCCACACCACATTATCTTCAATTTTATCTTTGGGGTCTACTTTACCTTCGGCAAGTCTTTCCTTCAACGATTGCATCGCAGCCAAAGCATCCGGGTCAGCATTTATCACCTTCATGCTCAAAGCCTTAGCGTATGCGGTATCGCTTAAGCACACCTCAAGGTAAGCTTTGGCTGTGCCTAAAATGTCCTGATCAATCTCAGGAAGCACCAACCTTGGTTTCCCTGTAAGAAATACTGCCTCAGGATGATACCGAGTCCACCTCCTTCTCGCGATTTTCTCCCAGTTAATAAGATTTATAATCTTTGTTGCGAATTCAGGGTCTACACATCTCACATAGTCGGATCTGCAAAGCTCTTTCAGAATGGCAATGACAATAACTTGCCTTGCAGTCCCTACAGGCTTTGACCTCATACGCACAACGATGTCCTTATTAATTGGGGGTAATACTGTCAAATCAATGTCGTCCGACAATCCACTTATAGGATGCACACCGGCTGAAGAGAGAATCACTTTTGTGTTAAACCAATGTGTGACCATATGTACAACACGCACTTCATCTGGGGACTGAGGATCAAGGCCCATGCTTCTCATGCATTTTTTCATATATTCTGAAGGTTCGGTCCTCGATCTTCCAATGTGATGATTGGTCTGCCACCATTCGGCCTTTGCAGTATACACCAGGAGCATTACATCCTGAATCAGATCGTTGGTGTTGAGCTGCTCCACCGTTTCGTCGAATCCGTTGTTAAAATCATGCCTCAGATCTCTGCAACAGCTCTCTTCCCTTAGATATGGATACTTATGGAGAAAGAGACACGCACACACTGCCATCTTCTTGAGCTTCCTCGATGTTTTCTCACCAAACCATATCTCCCTCAGCAACTTCCCTTTCCCCAATTTTCCTGAAGCATCAAATGGCATCTTTTGAATATCATACTCGATCACATCTGAAAAGACTGGCGTACCTACTTGTTTGACTCCATGGTTAAACAAGTCATCCAAATAAGATGGTAGTTCTGGTATCTGCTTCTGATCAAGTGCCTTTGTGAAAGGAGAGTTGGCTTCCTGTTCATCATCCCCACTTAGGTTACGCCACGTCGGATGCCTACTGAAGAGAAGGGAACCTGTGACCGCCTGTGTATCGCTTGGTCCTTTGGCTGTCAGATGAATAAGAGGCTTCAGTATGGGGGCCTGAGGCCGCTGTGTTTGCATCAAGCACTGCTGCATCTGATTCAGTTGTTGAGTCATCTCACTCTGGAATTTCTCCACCTTTGCCCTCAACGCCTTAAACTCGGAGGCTGCCAGCTTCAGTTTGTTGTCGGTGACAGGAAGCTTGTTCTTGTCGCTGATGGCCTCCACGCTGACAGTCCGCATGTCCTGCTCAAGCTTTAAGAAATCCTCCGTTGGCACATCGGTCCCACCACCTTCCAAGGCTTGCGTCAAACGACTGAATATCTTATTGTTTAACTCGGTCATGTGGGCCGGGAAGAGTGGGATCATAAGGTTGGCAATATAATCGCCCTTGTTGTCCTGCTCCAGGGGGGGGAACTCATCGTGGACCGCCCAGTTATGCAAAAGGGTCCGCTCCCGTTTGTCGTCCATAAGGAGAAGGTGAGCAAGATACCCCACCCTGACAGTGATATCCTCCGTACCAAACAAGAGGTGCTGCAAAACCAAAGACTCGATGGGGGTCATGGAGCCATCGTGTGCTTTCACAGTATAGAGATCCTTCAGGTTACACATGGTTTTTTCTCTGTTCGGTGGGCACAAAGATTCAAGAACCTGTTTCCTTGATGTTCGTAACCGTCGGGCCTCACTTTTCCACGGTTCAATGCGGTCCTCCATAGTATCAAGCTCCTGCTCCGTCAGTTTAACACCCTCTCGAGAAGACTCGCTCCTTGTTTTGGACGAAAAAAACTTCTCCAGAAGGTCCATCTTAAATTGATCGGCCAACTCCTTATTAATATGCCCATTTTTAACGTAGCTTTCCAGTATGGCGAATTTTTTCAGAAGCTCTGGGCTTAGATTGGGCTCCATTTAAGGAAAAAGAAGTGGATGTAGGGAATGTACGAAAAAAGCAAGACTTTGTGAACGGAAAGAAAGTATAAAATTTCTTTCTTTTGAACTAAAAGTTGTAGAGAAATCAGGAAAGACCATTTATAGATACCTCAAGGTCGGTATGTAACTATAGAAGCATATAAAAGCTATGAAATAAACCGCCTCAACACCACCTGTTTACTTGTTCGCTCATTGTTTATCTATGGGGGTGATATCACTTTACGAGTGGCTTTCAATCTGGTAGCTTCACCCCTAACCCGAAATAGAACCCGTTCCAGCTCCTGTCCTCCGCTTCATGCCCCGCATCCCATCCCCACCTCCTTTTCGAGGCCTCCTCCTCACGTCCTTTCCCTTGCTGCAAGCTGCGCACGGGCGGTGTCACGGTGCGCATGCCCTCTGCATGCCTCTCCACTTGCAAAAAGAGCAGGGAATCCCAACCAACGGGATTGCAGTACGGTACAAGGGACTCGAACACGGTGGGCGCAAGCATGTGACCTGGTGCAAGACCAGTGTTACTCCGTGGTACACCGACTAGGGCGCATTGCAGAGTCTCAAATGCGTGCAAAGCACATGCACACCTTGCCTAACGGAGAATACCTTTGTATCGCTAAAAAAAGATACCTTGTCTATACACCTATCACCGATAAAAAGAAGGGGAAAGATTTGTATATTAGGAAAACGAAAAAGGGTTGCATAATGCAGTGGTTGGTCCATGTTGGTCCCAGCCAGACAAAATAAAGAATGCATGTTCGATCGTTTAAAGAAGGAAAATATAGGGGTATAATATATGGATTAAAGGGAAATTCTAAATGGGTATAGGATCTGTAAAGTCTTAATCGCTTCCTTTGCCCTCCGTTTTCGCTAACTATTTTTAACCAGGAAAAAGTATGTGAATTCAGCAATATATGTAAAACCACGCTTTTGAATACTTGTTTGTCAAGGACAATATGGATCATTCATTTGTTTCATCTGAAATGTCCCTATCATCCAAAATCAGCGTAGTAGAGACTACAAAAGCTATGTTTAAAAAAATCGGGGGGAGCGTACTGCTACACTACGTATGTGAACAGACGTCCTTTATTTGCTAATGCTAGGCATCACACTAGTATTCCATGTTATTTGAAAAGAGATGGGGAGCCGAAGAAAGAGTTGCGGTATGTACAAGTACGTACACACATAGCACAACCTTAGAGGTTACTGCGACTTCCCAAAGAAGGATTGAATATGTAAAAGAAGCAACATTGAGAATAATCACCCTGAAATTGGCATTATTAGATTTTAAACCCAATTTACACCCTATATTTTGTGTGATATTAATCCTTACCTACTAGGCAATTAAATACTTTATTCTAGAAGCCTACGATACACTATATAGAGTAATCAAATTCCTGTTCGATTTTAAAGCATGAAAAAAGTCCACCAGAGAAATACACTCTACGTAGAGAATGTTAAGGTGAATGGGAAATTGAAAAAAAAGCATCACCAATAGTGTGGGATCCTGTACGCATGTACAAAAAAAAAAACAGAAGAGTGGCCTAGAATCTGCCTCGTATGTATATTACCTTCACGGGCCCCAGTCAAAACAAAGCATTTCCTTCGGTACGGACTGCCCAGCATGGTGACCCCCCTCGGAAAGGAGTATGAGAGACTGGATAGTGTATATAATCAAGATAATCTACTGAAAAACGGAAAAACTCCACAAAGACTCTTCACCTTTTTGATTGTCTCTTCATATGGGAAGCCGCATTTGGCGTGGTAAGAGTCTCGAAGAATGGTGTTGTTGGTTGATAGAAACAACGGTGCGGAGGCCAGGCGCTGCATGGCCTGGCGTTTCGCCTTTGGGCTGTGCACCATCGGCACGAACCACGGCGCACTGATAGCGCCATACTCGACATGTGTCACCTTTGTAAAACCTGGATCAAGACCGGCCGCGTGCAAAATCACGGGGAATGTATGACGGGTAATATTGTTGACCGTGTCGATAGGCCGTAGTTTGGGTGTCCATAGTGGCGGTGTGAGGCGGATGTGCGTCTTCCCGTGAACCCTTATCCCGCCAACCCACCTGGGCACCGCCAGTTGTCTGTAAATCCCTTCACCGTGTGCGGCGTACGCTCGCCTGTAAAGGTCACCCACAAACCGACTCATACTGTGGAGATTCGTTATCTTGTGTGCGTGAGGGTATGTGGAACCATTGACTGGGAAGTACCTCGCCCAACGCTCATCGTTCAGCTCAGTTAGAAATCTTAGACCTAACGAAGAAAGAGACGAAAGCGTATTGGCGTGGTCTAACCCGAGGAATCCCGCACGCAGGCCATAGGGGGACTGTACTGTCGGTTGCTCACTCGATGGCATCGAGAAAACGTCCTTCTCCACCTCCCACGTTAAGAGATCCAAATACAGCGCTCCAAGGATGGATTGATCGCAGTACCATCCTTCTTTAATGTTATTTGACGGAGATTGTGTTTGTGTAAAAATTTTAATCTTTCGTACCAACTCCCTGTACGCCCACACACGAGTAATCACAACACCTGCATTTATCTGGCTCTGCTCTGTCAGGTCGAAAGGCAGGCTAAGATTAAGCGCTGGGTGTGCAGCGGCGTATTGGCGAACCTTCATATGGGCAACTCCATATTCAGCCAGGCACTCAGTGTTACTTTTAAATAGGTTTGGTGCACTACAACCACCTTCTGAGCTGAATAGAACTGGTGCCATCGCACGGCCCTGCCGCACATCCAGCGCGTCCAGCTTATCCGGTGTTGCAGGAGACTGCGCGATGAACTGATCGAGGAACGGGTGAATGTCCACACCTGTGAAAATCGTGTCGGAATCTATTATAATGGCCACGTCGTGTGGTTGCATTCCCGTATTATTAATGGCCCTCTCCATGAAGTCGAACTTGGAAAAAAATCCCCGATACGGCATCTGATAGCCGGCTACCACCACGGGAAGCCCACTCAAGTAGGCTGAGCCCACGGAATAGCAAAGGGCGTCATCAATTTTGTCACTCATGACCAAGATCCCCACACGAGGCCCTGTAGTGGAGCGAACGAATATGTCCGGCGTGCCACCACGAGGAAGCACCGAGGGCAAAATGGGGGTCCCATTCGAATCTTCAGCGTAATATAGGCAAAGGACTACGAAAAGCATGCCAAGTAGCCCAACGAGAAGGGACCGCCGGATACGACGCATAAAAGCGTTCCTTCGTTGCTCTTTTGGCAAGTGGTTTAGTAGTAATGGCATTTCGGTAGCCTTCTTCTTTGTGAATATTTTCGAGTGGCAGGCGCCTATACCTCTGAACAAAGCGAACGGAATGGGTGTTGTCTCGATGTCTAAAAGAATTCAAGTGGGTGAATAAGAAGAAGAGGATAAAGATAGACGATAGTCACAGAGCAAGTGCAAAAAGGAAAAATACGTTATAGCGCGTCAAGTACTTCCAATTTATCCTTGGACAGCTCGCTGTCGCATATTCTGTCTGTCTGTGAATTCCTCCGAGATGGCGTCACGGTTGCCCCGCGCCCCAGCTTCCTGGAAATAGTACCAAGCGCAAAGCTCTTCAACCGGCACAGCAAGGATGCAACACACGTATCCTTGACGGAGCTCGCTGCCGCGCCCTCAGCGACCTTAAGGATGCTAACAGCTAAAAAGAGTCGAGACTGCAAACGAGCTGTATAAGATCTGCCTCACAAAAGTGACGCTCGATGCCAGGCTTCCCAAAGACCGGAACGAAGGACTCAACGACCTGGTTGACAGAAACTCGCTGAGCGAAGGTCATGCCAAAGGTGGTGAACGGAACAGCGCAACTTCATCCACATATTTAGCAAGCCCAGCGAGCACAACGTGCCCCTAATTCTTCCTCTTCCATATAACTATCCCGCCAATATTAACGCCTAGAGATGGCAATAACCAATCGTAGAGGATGCGATGATTATGCCATCATTCAGTCCGTGTGCTATCGACTGGCGACACACGCACAGGCTGCGGAGCGAGCCCCTAACCCCAACCCACACTCCAGCGCAGGGCGTCAGAGGAGGCAGCCGTGCCAGCCCCGCAGGGTGCAGCCTTTTCGCGCGCGTTTCCCTGTGCTCCCCTCCTCCCCCTGCCTCTCTCCTGGCACCCCGCGACCATGTTCCACCCGCTGGAGAATAGCAGCTGAGTGCCACTCTATCCCAGCTTCAGCACACATCACAGAGACTCAAATGCAAATGAAACACACGAATCGCATCGAACGGAAAGTATTTCTGAATTTTAAAGAAATGCTATCTTACGGCTTCCACCTAGATATAGCAATCTTTAAGGTATGGAAAAAATAGGAATGCATAATGCAGCAGGTGATCCGTCCCTGTCTCAGCTCCAATAGATTAGCGAATGAAGATTCAAGTATCGCTGTAGCATTTAACTTATTATTAGTGATAGGAAAACATAAAAATTGTGATAGGCCAGTGCGCATCAATAAAATATTATTGAGAGCATTGACTTACCTTGTGGCAAGGATAGATAGTATCTGTAACGTTTTACTATTGTGTTCAAGGTTCGATTTAAAGTATTTGCTATATTACGGAAAAATATAGTGAAACGAGAAATATATTTTCTCTACCATTTGTCATTTAACTAAAAAAAAAATGCACAAAATAAACATAGCGATATGTTGTTGGGAATAGCTAAATTTACTTCAGTAACTGCGGCTAAGCATCACACCAAAACACAATGTGGGATAAAGGACGTGTAACCTACAATAATGAGCCCAGATTCGCACACCTCTTCAGGGAGCAAATCCCCAGGAAGATTCTAACTTTCACAAGAAATAAGGATACTCAAAACCATCCTCAGAGAGAGTACGATCCAATTCAACGACTTTTTCAAAGAAGCTAAAAGATAGTTTACCAATAACTTTAATTTAACAATCATCGGAATTGTCATTCCGGACACCTGTCTTTTCATAAATTTTGCATTCGGAATTACTTGTAATTCCATATAGAAATCAATCTGGTATCCTTCTTATTTTCTATTCCCTTATAATATTTTATGAAGATTAGATCTTGTAAAAAAAAAAAAGTCATCAGTTACGCCAACGTCAGTCTAGTATTATAGATTTATATGCAAATGGTAATAAGCCGACAAAGGGCAAGAGAGAGTAACCTCTGTCACGTATATTTCCTTCTGTGTTCCGGCCAAAAAAGTCATTCTATACTTCGCAAACTATTAGACGTACTACCCCCCCCATCCCCCTCCTGAGCTTTACGATGCACTGGGGGTTATATAGTGGAAATGGTGGGTTAAATCAAAAACAAGAAAGGGCATTGTTAATTTTTTTTTGCTACTCTCAAAATCAGAGCGTCGGTCCTTTCATAGCAAGCAAGCACTCTTGTTGTACCCGCCTAAAGAGCCACTGAACTCACAAGAGGTTGTCTAGTCTACATTTCGAGAATAAACGAGTAAAAAAAACGTGTGAAACCTATCGAAAGAAAAGCGAACACTGGAGATTCGACATTGCCCACATTCTGTACGAAGAGTGATGTAAAAGGACGATTAGTGGGATCTTAGAGAATAAGGATAGGGGTGGATAAGGAGCGTATATTATGAGTACGCAAAGCAAAAGAACCCTCTACAAAGTGAAATTGTTTAAGGTTACAGTGGGAAGCATCACAACAAGAAATGAACATAGCCTTCTTAAAAATGTAGAAAAAAAATAGAAAGCATCAGAATTAAGGCACCTTATCATTGGAGATGGAAGCCAATTTTTTTTTTTTATAGGCTCTACAAGAACGTGTTCTCGCTTAGTGGTTCTAGGACACCAGGATCTGGGGTGTTGGAGAGCTGACATGGTGAACCGTACCTCCATATCTATTCTGGAGGGGGAAAAAAGAAGTTTTTATAAAAGGCAGATTCACGTTAAGTGGATAGTCCTAGGGAATAGATCGGGAACCCCTTCCTTACACCAAACGCAGAATAGGCATTTTTACGCACAAATGATATCAAAATAAATAATACTATTAATATTAATAATGATTCAAAAACTAGAACGAATCCATTACGCACCACCTTCCTTCACATCTTGTTTCTATCAGGAAGGGTGGTTAAAAAGCAAAGCCCGGTTTAGAAAGACAGATGCTCGCCAATAGGGATCAAAACAAAGTCTTTTTCACTAATGCCCTCCGCGTCAAGAGATGCCTTCAATTCCTCGGGGGGCTCGTCCAAAGGTTCAGACGCCAGCTCAAAAGTGGCCCAATGCACACCAAATGCTTTTTTCACATTGAGAATTTTAAATATTTGTACAGCCGACGCGGGATCGATGTGCATCTCAGACATAAACCAGCGCGGTTTGTACGCACCAACGGGGATTGCGGCCATATCCACATGGTTATACTGGGCATGAATGAGATTGAACATGTTCTTGTTAAAAGCGGTATCGCCAGTAAAGTAAAAAACTTTAGCCTGATTCCAGTCGATGACCCGTTCAGAAGGACGCACTGTGGCGGGACGGCGGACAAGGCCAACAGCCCAAGCATCCTTCGTAGTGGAAGACAGCGGATCTACGGGGTCGGTTGGTTGCCAGCCGACGCACCAGCCGCACCAAAGGACTTTGTTTTGATCAAAGAGGCTCCGGCGACCATAGTGCTGGGCGGGTGTGCAACCAATAGCGACGTCCCTGATTAAAATTTCGTCTTGCCAGTCCATAGTTAGGATGGAAGAATTGGGGATGCCCCACCGCGTAAGGTGGGTGTCCATGCGAAGAGGCACCACAAATGTAACACCAGGATTCCGACCGTAAATGGTTTTCACGCTTTTTTGATCCAGATGATCGTAGTGATCATGAGAAATGGCGACAATGTGGATTGGTGGGAGGTGTTCAATCGCTGTCCCAGGCGGGTAGCGCCGTGTCGGTCCGGCAAAGCTTAGCGGAGAGCAGCGATAGGAGAAAATAGGGTCGAACAAGATGTTTGTCCCACTTTTCAAGCAGAGAAGGATAGTAGAGTGCCCAATCCAGAAGACATGATCCATCTGCAACATAATCGGATCCTGCCGAAGACCTTGGTAGACTTCGTTTGCGTTATACTGCCGACTCCAGATTTTTCCAAATTTTTCGTATGCCTCTGGTAATAGATTCTTGAGATCCACGGGGGGTTTTTCGCAAAAAAATTTCAACGCTTTAGAAAACGATATCGAAAACGGCTTTGTAGAGCCGAAGTTCTTGAATAGCTTTCCATCTTTGGAGCGGTTGGACCAAAGGGTTCCGAAATTAGCTTTTTGAATATCCTGCATTTGAACTCCTGTAACGCAAGAAAGAGAAGAAAACGTAACAAGTTTTGTCATTACGATCTGTGGCCTCTTTATTGTTTATATGCATACATAAAACAGGGGGAGAACAGAAGAGTTCGATTGTTTCATTCGATTCTGTTACCTGGGGATGAAGGGGTGGATGGCTCTTAGATGAGGTGAAGTTTGATTGATTTTGCTCCCCCCCCTCCGCCGCACGCACACGCACGCGCACGATCATTGTCATTTAATTGGATTAATGAGATTAATTTTCATTTACTAGCTCAGGGAGCTTTACGGTTCTGTAACCACTGTAGATATAACCTGGTGGCACTTCGCAGCTCGAGACCTCGACCAAACTGAAGGACCGAATGGTGGATTCAAAGATGCCGACAACAAAAAGTGCTACAAAGGGTTCAAATGAGACGGCACACGAGATTCCCTCGCAAAAGACACCCTTTTCGCTACGCTGGCGCGAGTCATTGGTCTCGTCACCGGATTCCTGTGCATTCGGAGTTCTGGGATAGGGGCTGCTGCCCTCCAATTCAAATGTTCGGCCTTTCTCTAAGGTGAATCGCCGTTCACACCGCAAGAGCGGCTCTGGCTCATCATAGATGTGCCATTCCTTCACAAGGCTGTCGTCAAACCCAGAGGTGACAAAAACGTCGGGCTCACGCAGCCTACAGAGGTGACGACCGAGATGGTACTGAGGGCCCTTGTTGTCGGTGACCAGAATCGGAACGTACATCTCCGCCTCTGGCCCCCACACCCAAACTATGCACTTGCCATCCGATCCGCTGGATACTATCCGATTACCTTCCTGCAGGACTAGCAGTGCAAAGCATCCGATGCAAGGCGTTTTGATAAAACACAGAGGATAAGTGACGGGCTCGACACAGCACAGTGGGACGCACAAGTCATTGCTGAGCCCCCCCCCCTCATTGAACCGCACAGTAACCACGGACTGGTCGAGCAAAGATCTTAGGGGTTCAATACTGGCTTTGGTCTCGCGTTCAGGCTGGAGGGCGACCTCGTTACACACAACCCCGACCGCTGCACCACCAGCAACGTTATTACCGAGCTTCGGCTTCCACTTGCTCAGCCGGACCCGATTACAGCAAGTAACCGAATCTGCCCTCTTGTGTGGACCAGACAGTCGCCCTTTGGGGGGTTGGTCGTTCGCAGGAAGATAGCGCTCCATGTAATTTGCCTCTCGCAGCCATACGTGGTGGTTCACCAACCTTGAGGCGCGCGAGCGTACAACCTGCAGGGCTCTGGTGTAGTCATTACTTGAAACATCCGCAGAAGGAACCTCCTCACCGTGGACCCCCGCCTTTGCTGCCGCAAAGGGAACACCACGCTGCTGTTCCGATAGAAGAAACGGCGCAAGAGGCGTGCAAGTTGTCTCACACCAACAAAGCGGGTGAGCAGTGGCTACCTCTGGTTTGGCTTCCTCTTTTCCCTCCGCCGTGGCACAGTCTTCAGCGTCGCAGAGCGGTTTCCAGCTCAGCTTATCAATTGGCCACGCATAGAAGCCGCTTTCCGTTCCGGCAAGCAGCCTGCACTCGCCGTCTAACGCTAGGCAATAGATAGGTGATCCCGTCTCACGTTTCGTGGTGTCTTTGCTAACGTCCTCACGATCCACCATACTCAAGGACGAGTGCACGCCAGCCCGGTTAGGACTAGCCACAAAGATGTGAAGCAGGGCGTACTGCTTCTGGAGGACGTCGACTCTCCACAGCCGCACGGTGGTGGCGTCATCGCCGGTGAAAACGTAAAGAGCAGCGCGCTCCTGATTACCTAGCGACAGCCGCCAGGATTCCGAAGCCGATTCTCCCTCCCCCTTTATATCATCAGAGGGTGGCGCGTTTAGCGCCACTTTACCGGATGGCGACCCCATGCGGTTCACAAACACACCTCCCTCCCATAGCTTCAGGCAACGAACTGGTTTAGGGTGTGGAATAGAGACAAGGGCACTTGGAAGGGGGTGAAAAAAGCTCAGCGCCACGACGTTGTCTGCTGCGGCGGAGGCAACAATAGTTCCGTTGTGATCGAGAGCTCGAATCAGTTCCTCCCGAGCGTGTCGATGTAGTAGGCGTCTTGCGCAGCAATGCACGGGGACACAGACGTGCCTCGGCTGTTGCATGGCAGCCGAGGGGGGCCTCAGTTCGGAAGCGAGGCCCGGGAAGCGTGATCCATGGCGTTCTACTAGCACTCGCAGGAAATGCATAGGCAGCAGGGGTACCGCAAACAGTTGGCCATTGTCTGTCCCGGGGAAAAAATACTCCACCTGTGTAAATGCGGAAATTGTTTCATCATCCTCGATCACGGAGTTTAGTGCGTGTGTAAACGCACGGGAGCGCTCATCTTCCGATGGAAAATGCTCTCTCCTTGGTTGCCAGCGATGCAGCACCCACGGCAGCAGCGCCTGTGCATCCTCACATGACAGGGTGGGAAGAAGGGTGTAATCCAATGACGATAGGTAGTTGAAGTCGTCTACGTCAAGACAGAGATGATCCCGTTCGGCGCTATCCGATTGTTGCCTAAGAAAGGATGGCGTTTCCACACATGCTGGAAGTTTGCAATCGGGTAACTGTTGAATCGGGAAACTGCCACGACTCGACCACATTTGTCGTACAGTTTCTCTTTCAGCACACTTTTTAGCGCAATTTTACAACTTAAACTATTTAGCTATCCTTCAATCCTCACCCCCCAATGAAGCATAAAGCGATGGAGGAAAGGAAAAAGAAAAATAGGTTACAAAAATAAGCATTTTTGCGCCATCAGCTTTTACATTTTTCCCAATTGCTTATTTTCCCGGTTTCGTTTCTCTACTACCATCATTACTACCATCAATAGTTTGAGCCTTCTCTTATCATAAAAAAAAGAAAAACAGTATAACTGAATATAATTCTGGAACAAACAAACTTATTTACAAGTCAAGGCGCACCGTCTGGTGGTGCGCTCATTAAATCAGTATGCGCGATACGAGGGCCCGCGTGGAGGCATATAAAGTCGTTAACAACACACTTTTTTGGGTCTTGCCATGTGCCGAATTTTTCTCCGTAAGGGGCATGTCATCCATGTAGAAAAGGTAGCGACTTGTCACACCGTGTGGCAGAACGCCTGTGCGGTGGCATTCCTCAAGTTGCCGCGCGACATAGCTACTTTGCATCTCCAACGCGGTGGCTCCATGGACCACGTGGTAAAACGTGAGGGCAGGACGATTTTGTAAGATGAATCCTGGGAGTGTGACGCAGGCTCCACGATGAATAACGGTGGGTGAGGATTTCCCGAAAAACGCCTCGATGTCCTCGACGTTCAAGCTGCCTTGGTTGCAATTTCGAATCTCATCACAGGAATCCTCGCCAAAGGAGCGCTTTGAAAAGAGAAGTTTTGAGGGAAACATGACATCGCCTTGGTTCCCCTGCAGTCCCGCTGCTTTGCTGAAGAGGTTGACGCTTCGGATGCGTGTGCCAAAGCTTAACAAGAGCGATCGCAAGATGGCCTCAACCTGGGCGCCGAAAGTTTTGTCCACATTGATGATGAAGTGGGGCTTTGACGAGTTTGCCTCCTTTATTGCCTCCTCCACATACGAAGTAAGGGCAGGGTCCACGTGCTCAGTGTTGATCTTTCGAACATCTATCAAGTCCACGATGAGAGCGGAAGAATCCACGTCCTCCATTACCGTGAAACCGTTCGACTCCAGGCCCGTACGGTAGCATCGTCGCACAATCACGTCCCTTTCAAGAAGAGATGTGAGGGTGTAGTAGTATAGATCGTCCGGATTTCTCCACACCCCACTCAACATCGGGCGCGAGGAGCTCGCACCTTCCGCTCCATCCGTAACGTTTTTACTAGTCACCAGGCCCTTCAGCTCAGGGTTCATTGCACAAAAGCTGTTCCGGAGCACTCGATTAGACGAGAACAGAACATCCACTACAATGTCTGGGGGCAAATTGCTGTCTTTAGGTAGTTGCAAGGCTTTCTTAATCTGCAAGACGATGGAGAGGCCCCAGGTCGTATACGCGTCGTGGAAAAATTGCCTGGAAACGGTCGGCCCGATGCGAACAACGTATTCCTCACGGTGCTGGAGAACATTGTACAGGGCCAGGATCACGTTAGAACCCCAGGCGCGCCTCAGTGCGTCTCTTTCGTGTGGGGAAAAGGAAAGTCGCTCAAGCGTCTGGGACGCATCCTCCCCGGAGGGCTGCCGCGACAGCCCTTCGCGTAGAATTTCAATCGCAGAAGGGGCGACTAGCTGCTCAAGACGGATGCATATCTTTCGAGACTCGACAATAAACATGCATAGCGTGGATACGAAGTCGATGGGATCTGTGAAGCCGTCGCGCATCATAATGAGAGTTTGCCCGCCACCAGCGAATGTCCAGGCACAGCGCCGCCGCCTGCCGGTGTTGACGGTGAGGGTATTGGGAACAACCCCAGTGCGAATGTTCTCCGTAACGTCCGCAATAAACTCATAGGAGAGAATGTTCGGCAGCAAAGATGCGAGGACTATAATGTACGTGCTCGTGATGTTCATAGGAAGACGGCGAAGGCAATAGCACAGGGCCTCCCCATCAATCTCCTTGGAGCAAACAAGCCTGTGCTGTACCGTTGCACTCTGCTTATAAAGGCCCACAAGCGTTTGTAACGGAAGTAGGTATCCCTCCCCCTGATAATCTTCGCTTTTCCGAAAGGAAGCAGAGGACAAGCCAAAAATTGAACGCGAAAAGTCTTTGAAGATTGTGAAAGCCGGCAATGTTTGCACGATGCTGCTGGAGACACTGCTTGCGAAGACGGGGGACTGAGAAAAGAGAGCAATGAATTTTTCCTTTGGAATCAGCAGCAGGGTGGACCGGAAACTGGCATGATAGGTAAATTCCGCAGGGCTTTCGAGGATGGCATTGTCGATCCCGAAAACATTCGGTGCGGAAATGCTGCCAACGCGGCGATGCCCAAAGGCGCGCTTGATTCCCTTTTTCGTGTTCATCACTTCAACCGTGCCCGAGGCAAGGACATAGATGTGCTGCAGCAGTTGGCCTTCCTCAATAATGATGTCTAGCTCTCCGTACTCCCGTACCATCACATCGAGCTCGGATAGGTGTTTCTCGGAGAGTGTAAAGAGGTGGGGGACAATTTGTAGATAGCGCTGCATGGAAGCCCTGTTGGATAACATTGAGAATGGTGCGGATGTATCAAGAATATTCGGAGCTTCTTGAAGTGGTTCTGCAATCGAAAAAAACTCATCCGCGCATTCGCTATTGTCAAAGTAAGCCTTCTCGTTGGTTTCCATAGATTTTACACGTAGGACTTCGACGTTTTGTACCTGGTCAGAATTCGTGATGGATACAGAACTCATTAACTACTTTGATAGCGAAAATATTTTTAGCGAATTATATGCCGCGGTGTAAGTAGGCAAACAAGAACAAAAAAAAAGGAGAGTCTGCCAGCGGTAATTTGACAGGATATGTGTTGAAATCCTTTGCAAAATTACTAGGGGGGGGGAGAGAGAAAAAGGTTTAGCCAAGTAGACATTGGATATGGTTTTCAAGTTGATGAAAGATCCGTTTTTTGCTCTTGGTTATATTCGTTATCGTACATTGTTGCTTCTAGGGACAAAATAGGTCCCCCTTTCTTTGTTTCTCCCATACTCCTCCGATTTACTTCGATCGCAAATATCACACGTTATGCAAGAAACAAACAGATCCATAAATAGGAAGAAATAAGAGAAACCAATGCGGTGTTTAATACCTGAGTTTTCAATATTTTCGGTTGCCCCCTCACCTCACGATTTTCCCCGATATCGCTTCGAAATTGCCCGTTGTCGAATTATGTCAAGAGCGTAGGACTCGGCTTCATCAGAGACGCTCTCCTCTGAGCGACGAGAACGCTTCCCAATAAACAACTTCAGCTCAACATTTTCTTGGGCACTAGGTAAACTGCGCAACAAAAATTGAACTGGCGGTTGAATGGAAAAAATGAGTTCGCTTAGGAGATTTTTCTGTAAGTTGTTGCACTTGCTGCCTTTAAACAACGACACTTCACGGGTTTTTTCCCCATCCCATTGGTCGATTAGAAAACTTTTCAGTGAAGATTTATCGATAGCTAAGGTATTGGGCGTCTGTTGGGAATCGGAGGGTAGAAATGACGCGAAAAAGGCCGATGCGTTGTCTATTAAGGGCTGCTTGGGTCTCACAGAGCACGACTCACGACGAATAGACACGCGCCTCCGATGGCAGCTGGCATGCTGAACCACAGAAACGAGAAGGGGGAGCCTGCCTGCTTTGCGCTTTTGAAATTTACTCTTCGAGTCAAAGAACCCTGCGAGCTTGTCGACGCCTTCTGTCTCACAGTAGTCCAAAATAAGGTCAAGCTGGCCGATTAGCGTGCATGGCGGCCTTTCGGAAATTTTCAGACCCTCATTTAGAAAAGGACACATTACCTGAAAGGCGATGCTCACACACTTCAAAAGATGAGGTGACATTGTCACGTTAGCGCTTTTGAGATGTGTGTCGAGTATGACCCGCAAGCTGTGGCATAGCTTTTCAATTTTGGCATAATCCCCCAGAACGGAGGCAGCGTTTAGTGCGAGTTGAAGTGCGGAAATGCCGCGCTGTACCCCTTTCGTCACCAAGTTGGTGCAAAAATAGGTTGGCAATCCCGTTTCGACAATCGCCGTCTTGTCAAACCAAACGATTGCCCCATGCGCATAGGTGTCGATTGCCTGCATCACATAATCATCCCGTTGCGCCGGGGACAGCAGCATCAGAAAAGGGAACTGGGACTCGATCTCAGCGAGTTTGGTCTGCTTCGTCTTCCCAACACTCGCAGCGGATACCTGCATGATCCACAACACGACCTCCCTTTTGAGCATTTCAAAGGAACTTGGAAGAAAAAATGCGTCAGATGCCTGCGCTGAGTGGTTCATGACAGAGAACTGGAGACAATCCCCCGAGCGCTGGGTCACTAGACGAGAGGAGGCTAGAGATACGTGCAAGAACCCTAGAAAGCTATTCGTGTGTGTTTTGTGCAAGAGAAAGTGCTCAGAGCTATTGATGCACGCACGTACCACGCCCGTTGCGCCATTTTGCTCAAAAAATATCATAGAATCCCCCGAAAGTGGTAAGCAAGAGGGGAGGGCCCCACATGAGATGCGGGGACTCCAATACAATGCATTCAGAGGGTCGCTAATATGCCTAGGTCGTAGACAGTCGTCCGCACTTCCACTACAGACTGTATTTGCGTCAACACTCGCTGCAGTTAATTTTACAAGCGCACCTGCAACGTCTTGGGGTGATAACGTATATGGAATACTCATCACATTTACAACAACAACAACAAAAAAAATTCTTTTAAAATTGAAAAGAAAAAGTTATATGGTAGGCAAAGATAAAGATGTTGTGTAAATCAAAAGGCTCGTCAACGAGATAATGTTGAGCCGGCAGAATTTCACAAACAGCGACCCCTGGGAAGGATCGCTATGCCCGTGGTTTCGAATGAACCGCATGAAAAATTTACGTGCATGTTATTCGTGGAAAAGGTATTCGGTGGTGTCAAACCCTCTTAGTTACTAGATTAGAAATTTATTATTAAATATCGGTTTCAATATTAGTCTCAGAAGACTCGACCGTCGCCTTACGTCCTCGTTTACTTGGCTTCATGTCCTCACCGTCAGCATTCCCTTCCTCGTCAATCCCATGCGAACCCTCGAACTTATGAGCACTACGGCGGTGCGCTTTAAACCGTCGCAGGTTCAGCGAGTCGGTGTTTTGCGTGCCCACGTGCAGTTGGCCGGTAAGATTATTCATCTCATCCGTTGTCACATTCTCTTGTGTGGAACGCATCTTTGCCAAAACCTCTCGGGGTACTCTGCAGGCCGCACGGAATGCCTGTGGCTCGGCGAATTGGATCCGACGAAGTTCAAAGTCGAAATTGGGTCCAATATCATAGAGTGAAATATTCTGTATCTTTTTACTAAACCCGGCGGCAAACGAGGGTTTTTGAACCGTGTAGTGCCGCATACATAGTATGGTGTTCCCCTTCTCGGTCGACTTGCTTTTTCTCAAGCAATCGGTAGCAGGCGCGACACACGCATCCTGGCCGTTGGTGGAGCGTAGAGAGAAGAACAACACTCGATCACACCCGTCTAGGTCAATATCGGTATCGTTGCCACCACCAAAAAAGTCGACAAGGAAGTTTTTAAGTCGCATAAAGACAGGATCGGAGGAGAACTCGCTACCCTCAAAAACAAAAAAAGGCTTCCCACCAATGGAACCCGCCTCCACATCGGATGAGCGCGACATGTCCAAGCGATCTGCCGCAATGATCCCGGCCTCAACCATGTCGAGAATGTGGAAATCAAACAGCCGACCGAACGTCAGGTTGTTAGGCCGCTTCTTGTTGTGTGATCCAAAGCAAAACAAGGAGCAGTCGTTTTTAAACCCCAGAAACTCGACATGCTGGTAGCTGTCGAACGGCGTGAATGCATTTTTCTTTTTCAACACTTTGTTATACGGCTTTGTGATCGCTTTTAGGTCTGTCATGGCATCGCTGCTCACATTATTTATGGAGGAACCCTTTAGAAAAAGAATACATTTGGGATTCTCCATTACCTTCGGCTCATACTTTTTCAGAGCACGCCGAGCTGTGGTATTCTTGGGCGCCCGCCTCTTAAAGTCCCCAATGCTAGACATCTTGCCGCTTTCCCTACCAAGCCACCGTCTGTAAGTTTTCAACGAGAAAACTGAGGAGCAACTAAAAGAAAACCTTAATGTATCCGTGTAAGGAAAAAGATTAACAGATAAACAAGCGAAATATAAGCGATTTGGTTCAGTGAAACTATTGAGATTTTGTAGTAGCCAAAGGATGTAAATACCCCTCACGTAAAAGTAGGCGACTTGTTGTAAGGTGAACAACCTTGTTACAATTGCCACATGAACACCACACCCATTATACATCTCTCTCTCTCTCTATATATATAGATAGATAGATAGATAAATAGATAGACATATTATATAAACGTTTCGCTAAAATAGAATATTCTATTCTGAAATAACGTGGTATAGCGAGTTTCAAAATAAAAAGATCCCCCTCCGCAACCTAAGCTTATAGAATAGGTTCCCTTTCTAGCAGCACCCATCCTTACATCCTATTAGGGGCCTGTTGTGCGGGCCCATTGAGGGGGCACAAAAGGCGTGGACCTTCTTGCACAAAGTGAATGCCGGCTCGGGAAAGATGCATCTCACATGTCATAAAAGAAAGGGTGTCTCATGGCGTCCGTTGCCGAGATGCGCGCATTCGGGTCCAGGCTGAGGAGCTTCGCCAATAGGTCGATCGCGTCCTCGCTTGCGCGCGGTAGCATTTCCCGCAGCCCGCAGCCCGGGCGGGGCTCGAAGTGGACCTTTCCCCAGAGCGGGAGCTTCTCGAGTCCAGGCCAGGTCGCCTCCGTGGGCGTTCCGAGTATGTCGAATATCTTCGCAATCTGGTTGATATCCCCGTCGCCGGGGAAGCAGGGCCCCCCGACGCCGCGCAGGATCTCGGCGAGGACGCAGCCGGCGGACCAGAGGTCGACCGCCGCGCCGTAGCGGCGCTGCCCGAAGAGCAGCTCCGGCGCGCGGTACCACCGCGAGGCGACCTCGTGGGTCATCGCCCCCCCCCCGCGGACGCGGCTGAGGCCGAAGTCGCCGAGCTTCAGCGCGCCCGAGGCCGCGAGGAGGCAGTTCGCCGGCTTCACGTCGCGGTGGAGGACGCCGCGCGCGTGCAGGCCCGCGAGGGCGGCGAGCAGCATGTGGAAGAGGCGGCGCCCGGCGCGCGGCGGGAGGGGGGCCCCGGGCGCGCGCGCCGCGAGCAGCCGCCCGAGGTCCGTCGCGCAGCGCTCCATCACGAGCACCACCGAGCCGCCGTGCGCGAAGACCTCGACGACCTCCACGACGAAGGGGTGCCGCACGCGCGCGGCGATCAGAACCTCGCGCGCGATCGGATGCGGCAGGCCGCTGGAGCAAGACGGAACGCTCAGGATCTTCAGCGCCACGCGGGCGTTCGTCGCTTTGCAGCGCGCCTCGCGCACAACCCCAAACTGACCCTCCGCAATGACATTCCCTAAAATGTACTTTTCCATCTCACACCTTTCCCTTTCAGGACACAGCTGAAATCAAGAATAGAGTGGCGCAACAACAATAATGATTAGTATAAATACATAGGTAGATATAGGGATAGATATCACACTAGTCCTCCAAGCTATGCCACTTCTGTCTGGTGTATTTTTTGTCGATCCACCGTTCTCCTCCCCACAACAGGCATTTTTTCCACAATTATAAAACCGTTTCGGCAGTACCTATTGAAAGATACTGAAAAACGTTCCAGTAACCCATTCACATCCGTTGTTGACGCGGTTCTAAGTTTATATTGAAATCGAGTAATACGTGTGAATTATTATTGTTTTGTAAGGGCCTTTGCTCTCTGAAACATGCTTTGTTTTTTCCCAGGAACTGCTAGCTGTCGCTCCAGCATTGTGGTTTGCGGTGCACTTGGCGAGGAATCGGCAGCTTCACTGGCTATAGCGTTGGCATGCGCTTTTTCGTCCAGCTTCGCTTCGACAGCTTCACTGTGGGTATGCGTTTTCGCAACTCTCACTGCGCTATCGTTCACTGATGTCAGAAATGCGAGGATGTCTACAATATTACTCGAATTCGAAGTCTCAATAGGATTATTTTCTGAAGAAGAGAGTAATTTATCAACAGAAACTAGTCTATCCTCCAATGATGTGTTAGTATTTTCAGTAAGGTTTGGTGAATCCACCACGGTGGGGAGATCGATATCAGAAAGGCGCTTCAGTTTCTGCCGCTCTCGAAGAAGATCCTTCCAGAAAACATCAGCGGTTTCATCTCTCGGACGAGGCTGCAGGGGTCGCCGATCAACTGCTTTAGCCAAGGCCATCTTTCGGTTATAAATTCCATTACGGGAAGCACCTGAATTTTCATGGTCGGAGATCACCCTTAGTGGCTCTAACTCGTAATTCCGATTCATCTTGAGTCCCTGCCGCTGATATCGCGAGGCTTGCCGCGCCGCAATAGAAAGGGTAGGTTTCTCTAAAGGGTTGTCATTGCCAGGGTTTGACTCTGCTGCGCTCTCAGCATCACTGGAATGCAAGGATTCCTCTAGCTCCTCACGCTCTTGGGGAACCTCGAGAGATGGCGTGGGGTCGCCCGCAGAATTCGCTAGCTTTTGAGACGCTTTCTTCTTGAATGTTTTCAGAAAACTAGATACATCCATTGCGCGACTAAATGTAACGTAGAACTCAAGATTATAATTCAACAAACCCTGGAAGGGAAGTTGATTGAAATAAAAGAGGAGAAAGTATGAATAGAGACAATGGATGACAACACACACGCACACCGCTCTCTGCTAATACGATAAATGGACTGCAGCTTTTTTTGTTGCGCACCGATGCATATTTTCTTTTTGAGATCCCGGCCTATGACTATGCCGAAAATGTATACATTACATGATCTAGTAAGTCGGTACGAGCGTCATTTTGGACTTTAGACAGGCTGTTATCTTCGCAGGTTGTCTTGTTTACATTCAAACGCGGAGTGAAAGCCCATTTGACAGGTTTATAAGTTAACTTTTCTGAGCTTTTGTGCTCCATTGGTTCATCATCCGAATTACTCAGCACATCCTCGGAAAGAGCACGGGTCATTTTAGCTGGTGCTGATGCGAAGGCGTCTTCAATCAGGAGAGAAGTTTCGCTGGTAAAATTGGGCACAGGAGAAGTTTCATGCGACTCTTCCTTCGCATTAGCAAAACAATGATCTGAGGCAAGAAGCGACGATGGAGCGAAACCATGTCGCCCATAAGGGTGTACGGGCCCTTGAAGATATACTGGATTCAGCATCGTCTCGAAGTCCGCTTCCATCACCGGTGGTGTATAGGTTTCCAAAAAGCACGGTTCCTGGTGTTCAATTTTGGGAGGGGTAGGGGGGGGTACGCATGCATCTAATTCCTCACGGCTCTTCATGGAAACGTCGACTACCAATTCGGGAAAATACTTTGGTATATAAGCACTCAGGTCCTGAGACCTTAAGGGTATCTTTTTAACCCCAGCACCCGCAGGCGAAAAGCTGACAACACCCCCAAATATGTCACCGTCTAAGTTTGGCTTTAGCGAATCTTTTTCGTCACCATTAAGAAACGCATTTGCATCTAGCCCAGGATCACGATAAAAGACAGGCAAAATGGCAGTCAATTGGTGCACTGGTGTCACCTTTGAAAGTTGCTGTTCTGTGTGATTAAGGGTAGGTTGAATTTCCGCCATCGGTTTTTGACTAGATTTCAATTGTTCGAGGCGGGACCTCAGCTGCGAGCGTCTGAAAAGAATATTTACAAGGAACTTGAGTTGGCTGAATAGCTCAGCCTTAGCGTTTATCGACGACAAGGGACGCGAGGGAGCGAACATGGATGGCTTTTCCTCGGTATCGGTCTGTGGGTCAAAATGAAGGCTATAAAAATCATATACTAGTTTCCTTCGAACAGACATATGAAAACGAAGATGGCTCTTCCGCTCGGCCTCAACAGCTTCATCACGTTTTATTTTTATTTCTTGAAGCTCATGCTCGGTGGGTTTAGAAAGACCAAGGCCCCCGTGCGTCCCTAGAGTATCACTATTCATTCTAATAATAACGCAAAAGGAGGATGCAAAAGTTCGCATATGTGTAGATGTTGAAATAGCATTTAAGATTTTATCTTGGTAATCAAACAAAACAATGACACGCACAATACAAGCGCATAAGAGACAAATATGCATAATCAAGTATAAAAGAGCAAACACACACAAAGAGAACGACCCTCGCTGAATCAACAAAGAAACCCAAGCGATGAGTTTAACTCCAGTAAATTCGGCCGAAGGGTGTGTATTGCCGCACAATGGCACACAGGAGGTAACGCAGGGAGGGAATGTCACTACCACCACCGCAAACCGTTATCGTACCCATACACGACGCCACATAATATCGACCACACCAAGAAGCAACGTCCTGTAAGGACTCTTCAAGTGCAAAGAAATAGCGAGCAGCCAATGAAACGAGTTCCGTCTTCGCGTCATCCTCTGGACGATCTAGCTGCTCGCTTGCGCGGAAACGTCTGAGAAGCGCGTCAAAGCTCGTTTCGGGAGAGGGCACAGTGCAGAGACCAGCGCAGAATGAAATGCTATTCGCCACGATGATTCCATGGCAAACCGGTACGACCCGGGTGCAGACATGGCCGAGGTCAACGACGACCGTTGCCTCGTCTGTGCCGTGAAGGCGAGCCGCGAAGAGCGGGAAGGGCTCCGTGGAGACAGCTAACCGTTCCGGGTATCGCGACAACCCCAACATTCCCAAGATCTGAAGACAAAGGCGGCCAAATTGGGGATGGTCGTCCGCATCGCAGAGGAGAATAACGCTTCGTGACGTGTGCATATGATAGACACGCCAAAGAGAATGCAGAAACATGCTCAAGGACTCTGTAAGTCTGTTTAGCGTGGTGCTTTTGTTGCACTTCAGATTCGACACATCATTTGGAGTTGGCAACACATGTGAGGAGAGAAACTGCTCCTCAGACTTCCAGAGGTTTGTTGTTTTAGCTCCCACGCTCAAAAATAAAATGTCCTCAAAGTCCATAAAAACACCTAAAACTTCAAAAAGCTTTAGTCACTGCCGTGAGGCTAAACGCACAATAATAGGGTAAAATGCATAGGAACTAGAAATAAAAACTATAGATAGTAGATAATCAAGCAAGCAATATCCTCCTACTTTACAAAAGAATTAAACATACATCAGACGTGTCTAGAGTTATATCAAGTCTTTACAGCTTGCTTTTTTAATTCTTTGTTAGACAGTTCACAATGTTTTTCTTACGCCGCTTTTACTAAATCTCGGCACGTGGTTCGATGAGACTTTGAGTCTGCTGTCGGAACTTTCGGAAGGAATGCTAGATAACGGGGTAAACATGGGAAGGTTTGTCGTCAACATAACCTTGTTGCGTTTAGGGATGATCTTCGGCGGAATTAGATCCTTAAGAATCGCCTTTTCTTTTCTTTTCCTCCCATGGATGCTATCCTTTAGTGTACGCTCCATTTCAGTGACGGGCGCACGCTTTGACTTCTTCTTCCGAATTCTCTGCTTGCCATGGCGGCCCGGCATTGTTAAGATACGCGCAAGTAAGTAGGAGGTAAACCAACAATGGTAATTATGTGTCAAAGTAAATGTATGTGATTTACTAAAAATGATAACACTTGTTTGAGAAGAAAAAAAGAAGGAAAGATTTCACATTCATCGCATTAAAAATCTTTAATAACTCAAAAGAATACCCTCACACAAATCATTTTTTAAGATTATGATGGCGTTACCTTTCACATGGCCTTCCTCCTGCTACTCCGATATCAACGCTGAGTGGCGCTACGAACTAGAGTTTTGCTGTCCTATTAATATTTTTATAAAAGACTTGAAGCATACCCAAGTCCGTTCTTACTCGCAGAAACAATGAGCTATACATAAAGGCAAAGAAAACCCCCCCAATAAAGCCACGATTCTGTGGTCTAATATCACTTCCTTGGAGTGTGCCAGAATACCTTGGTTCGATATACTCATCGTATGTACATTTTAGAAGATAGAATGCACCAAACAATGATAGGGGTGTTCGCCCCCAAAGCGGTGGGTGGCATTTTGGCAGTATCAAAGAGAGTGTTGCGAAGCCAGCGAAGGCACCATTACTTGCATATGCATAGTCATTAGCTCGATTAAGCTTAGGACTCTCCGCTTGGATGCTGAATAAGTAGGCAAAGCTAGAAAGGGACCCGGACCCAAGGAATAAAAAGATTGAGTGATGCCAACCAATGATAAAGGTGATTGGCTTAAACAGAACCCATGACGCAACGGTGTTAATAACACAGTCTCTTAGAGTATTTAGATAGAAACAGGAGAGTGGGTTTGGAAAAGAACTCCCGGCTCTCGTTAGAAAGAGCCGCTGTAAAGCTGTAGTTTTCGGTTCATATAGTACTCCCGAAGCATTGGCGCTACTGTTGTAGTGGTAGAGCATGAAAATGATTTGTTCAGACATTAATGCTGTGGCCAAAATGGAAGATATGGAATCGCCAGAAAGTGTAATGGGCAACATATTAAGGTCCTTTGCTAAGCCAGAGCTTTCATTCCTACTGAGGATACTATAACCCGAAAAAGGAGTCGTGTTCACGGAAAGAGTATAATCCCTTTAAAACTTTTTTAATTTTACAAGTAAATAAGGGTGATAAAGATTAATCTAGTTAATATAGTGTCCAACACACTAAAATGACTCTCCATAAGCAATACAGGATTGCTTTAAGCTCATAGTTGATAGGTTTTCTTCTTTCCCATTTCCCTTTTTTTTTGATGAGGGGGAGGCTGATACTATTTGTTTCAGTTTCTCATTTGTATTCAAAATTTTATAAATCGACATTATGCTATACGTTTATACATATATACATATATATATCTATATATATATGTATATATATAGATATATATATACAAGTGCTCCTTGATTTTTTGATCAATTACAAAAATATTTTCCGAAAGTAAGGTATATAGCATTCATTTACAAGTAAGCATATTTCTGTAAAACTTTAATATTATAAAATGCGCTTATAATTTCGGGATGTTATACTATTTAAAAATTTCCTCTAGATTTTTGATTGAAAACGCCTTGGCATAAAAAGAACATCAGACACCTTGTGAAGACGGAAAAGAGATACGAAACGCAAATTCTTGTAGTTAGGAATCTCATGAACATGCTTGAATCCATCAAGTTCAACAATCTCACACATTGCAACTGCTTCCAACATTTTCGCATGAACCACCTGAATACAATCCAAAGCGGCCTCTAGCGTCCGCCCGTTTGCGATAAAGTCGTCGATCAAAACCACACGCGAATCCGAATTAATGCTTCCGTTTCGCACAAAAATTGGCGGGTTTAGCGCCTTATTGTTTTCACCCTCATTGAGAAAATCGCTTTCGGTTAGGGCACCGCGTCGCATGGGCAGAAAGGGGATCCCCAACTCCAGTGCGAGAGGGGCCGCGATGTAGCAACCACATGAATCAATTCCAAGGATATGAGTAGGCCCTTCCGAGCCCATCGAACGATACCGCTTTGCAAGCCAGTCAATAATAGTTTTGAATAGTTCCGGATTTTCAGTGATGCTGGTCACATCGTAGAGAGGTTTGTAACCCTTTGTGATACTCGTCTTGCAATATAGGGACGACTTTTCGCGCAGAACAATGGATACAGGGTGGTTTTCCTTTAGTGTGAAGTGGTTGCGTGCAACTTCGACAATTTCTTCCATTATTAACTTTTGAACACTTTAAATCTTTGTATAAGTTAATGTGAATTGTTACTTCTCTTTTCTTTGTGATATAATTATTTTTTACTTGGTAATAGAAGGCTCGAGACTGCATTAGTAAATTAATAATATCATATATAGCGATTAAGGACAAATTCACAAAGATTCAACATTGGAAAAAAATCACATAGGATTAAAGAACTGCTAATAAAATAAATCACATTATATATTTCAACTTATCTATTTTTTCCGTTATGAATACACGAATCGATAAATATATACTTGAATTTATATTTATATATTCATATGATTTATAAAATATTGCAACTACGATCAGTTTAGGTCTGAAATAATAGTTAAAAAAATCAGTTTAGAAGGGGGATCTTCTCACCACACTTTACCACACGCGGCCCATCGTAGTTCTTGTAGTCGCCGCAGTTTTCATCNAATAGTTAAAAAAATCAGTTTAGAAGGGGGATCTTCTCACCACACTTTACCACACGCGGCCCATCGTAGTTCTTGTAGTCGCCGCAGTTTTCATCATTAAGCGATTTAAATAGAATCAATGACACGATGGAAGTAGAACAGAAGTTACCGTTAACAGCGGTGTGGATCTTTTCAATGCAGCCAAAACGCGGCTCTGTAAGCAAGCAGCATACCTCGATCGCCTTTGCACCGCACGCGTGGACGAGTTGCAAACCAGATACCACGGTACCACCGGTTGCAAGCACATCGTCAATAAGCACCACACGTGAGTCCGCCGTGATGCTCCCAACACGCATCGTCATTTCTTCAAGTTCTTCCTCCTTGTAATCTTTGTCGTAAGGATCGCTTTGGATGATCACACCTGCGTTCTTCTGTGCTTTTCGCAAAAGAACAAATGGAATGCCCAGTTCAATGGCGATTGACGGACCAAACAAGAACCCTCGAGCTTCGAGCCCCAAGATGTGCGTGGGAGGCTCAGGGAGACTGCGATAGCGGTTCACAAAAAAATCACGGATCTTTTTCATGCAGGAGGGTGACTCAGTGATGCTTGCAACATCGGCGAAGCGTGGGACATCACGGGGTGAGAATTTGGGAGTGTACCAACGATATGTTTTTTCAATCTCCTGAGCAAGCGGATCACTCTCCTCGAGTATGAAAAAAAGGGGGCTTACTTCCTTGAGAGACATGTTTTTCTTAGGTATAGCTTTGGTATGGTTGAGAACTGATTAAGATTTCGCCTTTTCACACAGTATAGACAAACAGGATAGGTGAAAAGGTAAAAATCATAAGTACGTGTACAATTAAATATTTAGGACATACTGNTAAGATTTCGCCTTTTCACACAGTATAGACAAACAGGATAGGTGAAAAGGTAAAAATCATAAGTACGTGTACAATTAAATATTTAGGACATACTGTAATTAATAGTAAAAAATGCCAAATGTTACTCACTCTACACTTCGGATTTATTATTTAAAAAAAGACTTTATGTAATCATTTTCGATTACCCTTCTAATAAGGAACTAGTAGTGATTTAGGAAAATTTCATTAAAATTCAACTTCAGAAATTTTCCCATTGGATTAAAATACTGCTAATAAAATAAAGCACATTATATATTTCAACTTATCTATTTTCCCCTTTAAAGTATTAAGATATAAATAGAAATATAGATATACATATAATATGTATACTAATATAATTTATAAAATATTGCAACCACCCATTTTTCGGTTTAAAAGAATAGTTAAAAAAATCAGTTTAGAAGGGGGATCTTCTCACCACACTTTACCACACGCGGCCCATCGTAGTTCTTGTAGTCGCCGCAGTTTTCATC
>MJCC01000012.1:28712-42594 GCA_001766655.1 Phytomonas francai
TAAGATTTCGCCTTTTCACACAGTATAGACAAACAGGATAGGTGAAAAGGTAAAAATCATAAGTACGTGTACAATTAAATATTTAGGACATACTGAAGCTGATTAAAAAGAAAAGGTCTTGTGTTGCTAGCTAAGCTGATGTTCTGAACCTTACCATGTCTTACTGCTGATGGCAAAATTTACCGGTATTCCACACTCAAAAGAATCATCCGAGTTGCTCTCCTAGCATACCCTAAGGTTTGACAATTTCAAGATCTCCACTTCTTACAGAGGATGACTTTGAGACTAACCTCGGATGAAACTATTTTCTTCATTCTGTTGCATCATCCTTGGGCAAGCGAACCCAAGTGCATTCGACTCAAGCTTTATGGCGCATGATTCGTCTTTTCTCGAGATTACTAACAAACTCAATATCGTCCTCGTTCACGGCCTCTCGTCCCATGCTGAGTGCCTGAGCTCGAAATAAAGCTGCAGCTACGGAAAAGGCGTTGTTATGGACCAGGGCATCGTGGTTATTCCATTCGGGAAACGAAACGGAGAGGCTAATCATAGCCTCCACAAGTTTGTCTCGGATATTGTTCTCGTCCGAAAAGGATGGAGAAAGGTGATGGGTTCGAGCAAAGTACTCGCGTATGATTGCTGCCTCGGAGACTGATGCCGCGGCATCAGACACTGTGCAACTCGACGTCGAGTGTGGCTCCCACTTGAGATGAAGAGGAAATTTAAAAATTGAATGCACAGTGTCATTATCCAATGCCGTGAGAGCTAAAAATGAAAGATTCACAGGAATGGAAACAGTATGATACTTGTAATCAATGCTGAGCTTCTGCTTGTGGACAAGTTCAAAAAGCAGATCATCCCACGATTGAGACTTTTTCTCATGAGGCATGTCTTTGAGGATACGCGTACAATCTACCGTTACATGCGAGCCATTCGCTACCTGAAAAAGACCCGTCTTAATATAGTTTTTGTCGTAGTCATAGACAGGTCCCAACGAGTGAACTGAATCGCAGAGCAACTTTTCATCCAGAAATACTTCTGCGACTGGTGTAACCTTGGCGATACGCTCAGACCACACTCGCGGTTCAATCTTTTCCGAACTGACCAAAAGAGGAATATCCCCGATGGGTGTCATCTCGTGGTGCCCGCTCACCCTCGTGCACAAATGTAGAAGAAGGTACTCCGCTAGTAAACTGTCCCCACAGCAAACTTCACGCTCCAAGTATCGCTTGCTCATGCCCCGGTGTTGGTCAAAGCTAAGCCCGCCCTGGGGTAAGCGTTTTCGAGGCAACGAAGCCTCATGAAAATGCAGATAGGAAACACAGAACAGTCGCGATACTAACCCTTTGGATAGCTCTGCTGCATGCCATGATGAAAACTGCGCGAATTCATCCTCTTCGAGAACAGCTGGGTCAGTTTGGTCATCTGGGAAGTACAAAAACCCGTAAAAGTCTACGACGTCGTTAATATTGATGACACGTTTGCACACACCATTGGCGTCCCGCTGTATCGGCACCATAACAATACACGCAGTACAAAGGATCTTGGAAGTGGCTGGGTAGGGAAGATTGAGGTACTGCTCCTGAGTTTGCAACTGATCAATGGGGTGGATGGTATCATTCTTGGCGGCTCTTTTGGCTTCACTACAGAAACCTGCCGCCCGCTGGTTGACCGCTTCGCCGTCATTGGCAGGTTTTGGAATCTCCTCCTCGTCGTAGCGGGGACGTCTTCGTTCAGATGTGTGGGGAGAGCTGGACTGTGGTATTGCCGCACCTGTCGTTTCGCTCACGCAGTAGAAGTGGTCATTGCAGGGGACGGGAATAACGTAATACAACACAACGTCCACAAAAGCGCAGTCATCCTCGCTGCCCGCTTCGCTGGTGTAAAACGTTTGTGAGGTCCCTTTGTAGAGAATAGGCTCTAGGGAGACGTCCTGCACCATTCCTCGACAGCGGCACAGTTTTCCTCCCACCGCCGTATGCAGGTCTTTGGGGGGGAATAATTCAACAGCCGCTGTTTCATTGATCATCATTTCTCGAAATTCCGCATCTACATGCCGTATCGCCTCTTCAAAACATTTAGTCTCTTGATAATTCTTGTAAAATAGCTCATTTGCTTTTTTTCGATCAAATAAAGCCATGACAAAACCTTACCCTTGTATGAATTATTTTTTAATTGCCCCTAAAAAATAAATCAAAACGGCGAAAAGTTCTCAGATAGTGTTATACGACCAAGACATGCATGCATGATGTTTTCGTATGATTTTGGTTCCTACTTGAAAAGGGAGTGTTATCCCCATATTACGATACTGTGCCAATGAAATGGAAACGCATTCTTAGGATAAAGCTACATATAGAGGCACACTAATACAACCTATCATTCACCGCCTTCCACCACCACCACCACCACCATCCCTGAAAAAGTAAAATTGCTTTGCAGACTCCTTTGCTTATTTATAATAAACTTCGTGATCTAAATTAAATAATGATAATAATAAGTGCTGTGAAATGTAAAATAGGCATACAAAGGTATTTAGACATGCAGAATTACTGTGATTATAGATCAGATATTCTGAGGAGCAGTATCCAGGTGAAATATAAGTATAGAAAAAAAGGATGTGAAAAATATTAAATAAAAGTATTTCTAAAAATGATTGCATATCAACAAAATGGTATGTGTTGGTATCTATTTTCCGAATACTCATTTCAGTATAAGAGCATTTACAAAGATTGCTAGAGCTAGTGTTAAGGAAGTATTCTTTTGTAGAAAAATAAATTTTACATGTTCCTTTTACGAAACTTTTGCATAATTTGACATGCTTTTCATAGGTAGAAGAATAGCTCAACAAAAGAGTATAAAGAAGCTGTAGTAGTATATTTCAAAAAATGTGATTAGTTTCACGCCCATCCAGGATATCATAAACCAATTTATATCATCATTTTTTTAAAAAGGAAGAATGACGATATGAGTTTGAGGCTTCTGATCACGAGAACTTTCGAATAGATATATATTCGAACAGATTACATCACAAAAAAAAAGATACATTGCTGAAACATTGTCTATTAGGACAAGCAAGACTAATAACCTTCTTTGGTGTGTTCAAGGTGCAATTATTTTTAATTTGGTAACGCTCGGCTACCACCACGAAAAAGTTTAGTCTCCAAGCTTTTAATATCGAGTTAAAGAATGCATCAAGCAGCTTCAGCACTCAAAATGACTGATCTCAATAATAGAAACTTTGAAGGAGTCACTTTAAAGGTTAACAAACTCCAACCGAATAGGCTATATTTCAAGTAAGCGTTATGTGCACCATTATTATATTTTTTTAAAAGCGCATCTTAATTTGTTTTGGATGTAAGAATGAAAAACGAGTGTGCAGAGACACTGTCAGGATCTAGAACAATGTAAATCGCGATTCTATTTTTTTTTTTTTTAAGGCCAGGAAAGGCAAGGAAATGTACTAAACAAAATTCCTAAATGCTGATAGCCAACCCCTTAGGGAAGATACCCTCTAGTTTGCTTGTGAGGCCGTAGAATCACTTGTTTATTCGTCTCTTTGTGTTCCTTACCTGTGTAACCTTAGCCGAGAGTAGTGCACCAGCACACTAAAGCATCAGATAATTTTCAATCATTCATCTTCATGCAACTCATTTACTTGGCTGTGGGATCTTGTATGAAAGCCCAAAGTTTAGTATTTCTGATGGTGTGCGTATTTTTTGTTCCATCATTATTGTGTCATTTATTTATGGTAATTCGAAATTCTATGCAATGGAAGGCACCCAAACTCGTAACGAGACTGTACGATAGTCAAGTTCAGCTTCTACCATATAGATAGCATTACATATCTTATGAAGTGCTAAAGTACCGAAAATAAGAAAGAACGAATAATACGGCTCGTTGTAATATCAAATTAGGAAGAAAAACTAAAAAATGGATAAGGTAACGCTTTGCTATGAAGACCCGACTTGAAAGAAGCCTTTAGAGTTTAGTAAAGGTTCATGTAAACCCAAATTATTGCCCTGGAAACTAGATGTGTAAACGTAAAACAAGGGGCTTTTATACTCGCCTTGACATTAATTAAGAGAAGGAAAAAGGGGGTTTAAATGAAAAAGTGGAGTAGATTACATTGTAGAAAAAGAAGCGCCTGAAAGGAGATATAGTAAGACTTTGCATTTGGATATCTTTGTTTAATTAATGAAGGAAAATGATAAACAAATTCAGATTTTAGGATAATCCGTTGGAAGTTTTTGCATTACCGCTTCTTAGATCATGCGTGCAAGGAAGCGGTTGATGAGGGTCTCGCGGTTGCCGAAGTCGCCGCCCTCGACAAAGTGGCGCCGCTTCTGGTTCATGCCGCCCGTGGGGGGGGCCAGCTTGAAGGGCCACAGGCCGTGCGTCACGGTGCGGAAGTGCTTGCCGCAGGTGTAGATCTGGTTGACAATATCCTCAACGCACACGACGTCGTCGTTGTTGTACTTGTCCTTCACCATCTGGTTGTCCACGATCTTGATGCGCTGGCCGTTGATCTTGAGGTGGCCACGCTTGTAGACGAGGGCCCGGATCGTGCTCAGCGAGGGATAGCCGTAGGCAATGTAGGGCTCCACCGCGCGCAGCATGTTTTCGATCGGTTTGTTGAGCTTCACGAAGACGGTGTTGAAGATCTGGCGCAGGCGCAGCAGCTGGAGGATCTTGCGCTGCTTCGGCGGGACCTTCGCGATACCGCGGATGCGGGTCACGACGGCCACCTTGGGCTTCGCCTCGAGGTAGTAGTTCCCGCAGGTGGCGGCCTGACGGCGCAGCGTCACCAGCTTCTTCTCGGCACCACGGTACTGGCGAGAGTACTGGAGGCCGCGCTTGTAGGCAAGCTGCTTCAGCGAGGCCTTGGCTGCCCGAGCGGCGGCGACGGCATTCTTGAAGTTCTCCGTCTGCTGGCGCTTGAAGGTAGCGCGCTTGAGTGCGGACTCAGGGGCAGGAACGTTCGGCATTTAAACGGATATAATCCTTGGAAAAGATTGGAAAGAAAGGTAAAAAAATGAAAACGAAGAAAAAGGGTTGATTATCTGAACAGGAAAGTAAAGTAATCTGCAGTGTTGGAAAATGTAGAAGCACTTATACAAAAAAATATATAGATTAAAGTATCAAAATAAATAACTCACAAGATAGAATCAATTTTTATGAAATGCATTACCGCTTCTTAGATCATGCGTGCAAGGAAGCGGTTGATGAGGGTCTCGCGGTTGCCGAAGTCGCCGCCCTCGACAAAGTGGCGCCGCTTCTGGTTCATGCCGCCCGTGGGGGGGGCCAGCTTGAAGGGCCACAGGCCGTGCGTCACGGTGCGGAAGTGCTTGCCGCAGGTGTAGATCTGGTTGACAATATCCTCAACGCACACGACGTCGTCGTTGTTGTACTTGTCCTTCACCATCTGGTTGTCCACGATCTTGATGCGCTGGCCGTTGATCTTGAGGTGGCCACGCTTGTAGACGAGGGCCCGGATCGTGCTCAGCGAGGGATAGCCGTAGGCAATGTAGGGCTCCACCGCGCGCAGCATGTTTTCGATCGGTTTGTTGAGCTTCACGAAGACGGTGTTGAAGATCTGGCGCAGGCGCAGCAGCTGGAGGATCTTGCGCTGCTTCGGCGGGACCTTCGCGATACCGCGGATGCGGGTCACGACGGCCACCTTGGGCTTCGCCTCGAGGTAGTAGTTCCCGCAGGTGGCGGCCTGACGGCGCAGCGTCACCAGCTTCTTCTCGGCACCACGGTACTGGCGAGAGTACTGGAGGCCGCGCTTGTAGGCAAGCTGCTTCAGCGAGGCCTTGGCTGCCCGAGCGGCGGCGACGGCATTCTTGAAGTTCTCCGTCTGCTGGCGCTTGAAGGTAGCGCGCTTGAGTGCGGACTCAGGGGCAGGAACGTTCGGCATTTCGTTTTGTCGATTCCTTCTCGCTAGAACAAATAGTCACAAGGAATAAATTAGGTAAGTAGTCAAGACAAAAATATACTAATAGTGCCAATGAGAATGTACCAATTGTAAAAGCCTATAGGATTTATTATATACATATATTTTTTCGAAAAGCGTCGATCACAAATACACATAAAATATTAGTGAAACAGTGTCATATAGCCGGTAGAATGTATCGATATTAGTATCTGCATTACTTTCCCATTTACGCATATTCGTACACATACTGTGTACAAAGATTTCTGAAAATATTCTTAATCATGTGTGAATTAATTTGCGGTTTTATCTATACCCCCCTGCACTCACCTTTTAGAAAACATGCATGGAAGATTTGATGGGGTATGCTGATAACCTTTTATAAATAAATAAAAAGATCAAAAACATTAAGAAAATACACAATGGCAATAGGACAACTAAAGCGTGACAGTTTGCTTAGCACGGGGTACGGAAATTTAGGTCCATATGTGTTTAGGAAAGTTTGTATCTTCTCCAAGACCTCGCGTCATCGAGTAGCCCGGCCATTTTGAATGGGAACGCTTTCTGTGTTTAAAGCCAAGCATACCACGTCTGCAGCTAATTTCTAATGCTGCATTTCTATGATATAACACGTCCACACAACCATAACGCATGCAAAAGAGTAGAAAATCGTACTCTTTTCGGAAACTTGAATCATGTAACTTTATCGTTTCCACCTTTTGTATGTCAACTGATTTTAAAAGGAAAAACGCAACAATTTTGAAATATAGAGGCGAATGGGCGGTAGTTACGATAGTAAATCAGGGATGAGATGATCTTCCCAGCTTCCCATTTCGCAACACCAATCTGAGACTGAGGAGAAAACCGAGTCTTTTTTTTTACCTGAAATGATTTCTTTAAAAGCATATCTTTTTTGATTAATCGCAATGTCGTTCGTGCTCAGTTATTCAAAAGAGTAAATACTTCAGACAATTAGTAATTGCTCGTTGCAGTTGGGAAAATTAATTTATCAAGACTAGTTCGTACACACATCACTTAATGGGCACTCACTAATTGGTTAGATTCCTTCAGCTTCTTTCGAAGACGTTTTTCTGAAAGAATATCTTCAGCTACTTCATCGCTCACTTCTTGTGTCTCTACGACCTCGGGGATCCAATGCATCAACATACGCTCAATACCCCCTTTCAAAGTTAGGTGTGATGAGGGGCAGGCCTTGCACGCGCCCTCCAAAAGCAAATACACGGTCCCATCATCCATGTCAATATAGCGCACGTTCCCGCCGTCTGCACGCAACATCGGGCGGATGCGCGTCGCCAGGAGCTCCTTAACCGCCAACACGACCTCATCGTCGTCCTCGCTGGGCTCCGTATCGTCGTTGTAGCCGGTTAAACTCTCTTCACCCTCGTCTGAAAGCGTCTCCTCCCCGCTATCGGCGAAGGCAATAATGGCATTCTGAATCTCCGGAACGAGCGAGTCCCAGTCCGCCTCTTGGGTCTTTCGCACAGTGATGTACTCGTCTGCAATGAAAACTGCCTCGACACCCTCGATCTTGAATAATTCTGAAGCTAACGGCGACTTGGACTTGTGCTCCTTTGAAGGTAGGTCGATGGAGAACCCAGGCTTGAGAAACGACAGATTCATTGAAAAGAAACGAAGGCATTCAGGGTTTGGTGTCTCGCTGGTTTCGACAACAATAAATCGTTTTGCGGTGCAAAGAAGGTCACTAAATATTCCGGTGTTCGCCTGTTGCTTCCCAAGAGAGCACAATGTACTGGTTAGCGAGCGACGAATTGAGCTGAAAGGGGCAGACGCCCCAAATGTCCGAGTAAAACGAGTGAAGGCTAGGGTCGAACCAGAGGTGTGATAAAAACGTGTGGAGGAGGTGGTAGTGGTGGCCAGTCTTTTTACAATGTTTCCCTCCACTCTGAGGCTTTGGATATTTAAAAATGCCATGTGTGGTGAGTGGGAAAGGAAAGGAAAGGAAAACCTATAGCGCATCCAAGCAGAGGAAAAGTAAAGGTAAAAGATAATAAAAAGATAAAAAAAAACTGGACTAAAGTTAAAAATAGAAACAAGGAAATAAATTTGATCAGTAAATGACATCTCATAATTAAAAACACATCTCAATATATGTCCATATCTATAAAATATGTATATAGAAAGGGGTTATCATTTACTGTCACCCTTATCATTATTTTTTTGTGAGGGAATGAAGATATACTTTTCGTCAACGTAATAGCACGCGCTGTTTAGAATCTTATGAAAGTAAGATAGCTTATCTGCTTGACACTCTTAAGACACTGTAACTTTATTTGGGGCATTTTTCCGAATGAACTCAGCCACCTCCTCGCTATGGATAAAATTCTCGTTCACTTCGAGATCATCAAGCTCAGGGCACGCAAAAAAAAGAGTCGCCGCCACATTTCCCATATGTGTAAGCTGATCACCAGTCACGTGGTTACTCGAAAAGATGCGCACTTCCGCAGCGCCACTATTTTGGACGAAATGGTAAAGACTGAGGAAAAGACGCCTGACAACCGGATCCGGCGAGCGGAAAACGGTATCGGTAATCATGAGGGTTGATATCGCGCCGGCCAACGCAGCGTGGTAGACAGGTTGCAGTGTGTACACGCAGCGGTCCGGATCCCTATTCATCGTCTCCTGAAATGAATCCCAAATTAAGATGTCTTTAACACAACGCGTTAATTGCATCTGCTTGACTACCGTAGGGTCCTTAAAAACCTCCCGCAGGGCCCCTACTGTGCAGGAATCCACTTTGACAAGAACTATTTTGGATATATTACGAAACATAGTCCTCATACTCTCATGCCCTGAATGTTGGCATTCATTTCTCACATAGTTCAAAAACTCCTCACGAATATGCCCAGTTGAGCAGAAGAGAAGCAGTTTTATCCTTTCAAGGTCGACATTCACGAGTAAAGCGTCCAAAACCTGCTTAAAAAACTTTTGTATCGATTTATCCCGCGCAGTGCCATCGCTTTTGTGCTTCTTGGCGATAGTGACGTTGATTTTTGTCTTGACGTGGATGAAAGAAGGCGTCACGATCAGCAGTTGAGCCTCACCATAGTTTAGGAGAAGCGCCACCGTATCAGAACCAGACGCTTGATCGCAGGCATCCCGAAGCCGCTCCTCCCAAATCGTATCCCACTCCTTTTTGATTATGGTAACCTCTTGCGGAAGAGAGCTCTGAATTGAAAGGGTGTGGTAAGCACCAAGCTTCACATACTCGTTCTCTTTGAGATTGGTCCCGTGCACCCGAATTTCTTCCGGCGTGAACTCAACCTGGTTTACACGTACTTCTAATGTGAGGATTTTGATTTCTGAGGCATGGGACCCCATGGATCTTTCCTTGGTTATTTTACGCTTTGTCTTGGTCCGCACCGCGTCCCCGGTGAGCACAAAGTTGTACAAATGCCATAGGTCCTCGGTGGTACTTACGGATACCCTCACCTCGGTGGTTCCATCCGGGTGAAACAGGGTCTTTAAAAGACGCATTGGTGCAGCTTCCGGTGCAAACTATCGCTGTTAAGGTAAGAGAAACAGATGGTTGGGGACAGTATAAACGCGATACGACAAATAGTTCATGTTGCAAGTGCCGTGATCGCTCAGGGAGACATTAATAAAGGCCCGCACAATATGCGTCCATCACGGTAGTAGCGCAATTCAAAGCCTATTAGGACCTACCGGCAAGGTAAATCTTTCACATATCAACCCTCACACTCGTTACACAAGTGTTGTAAGAGAAATTTTACTTATGTAAATTGTTAAGCGTACAGAAAAGAATAGACGTAAAGATTTAGCTCGCTTCGTGCTCGAGAAACGCACCGCGAAGACGCTCCCCAAGTCCCAAAGACTCGGCAAAGCGCATGATTGACTCTTGGCAGTCCCCCTTTATAAGCAAATCACGACAAATACTTGGTCTGTAGAGAGCCCCCTCGTGCTCTGTAATAAACCCTTCACTACTGCTAGTGCTAGAATCGTAGTCGTGTTCCTCAGCCAAAGGTTCCCCTAATACGTTGTTGGCAAGATCGCAATTTTCGTTAAGGATAGCCGCTTCGTTCCCATTGATGGCAGTACCGCCGACAGCGGAGGCGTAGCCTTCGCTGGGGGTTGCCGCATCAAAGGAGAGCGAGGAGTTCTCATCCCAACCCGATGCAGCCTCCTCGTGAATGACGTCTTCTGGTAGGTAAAACATCCTCCCTCCAACCCGCTCTCTGTTGAACAGGACACGTGGGATGGAACCCCGGACGTGGATTGGGAGTAGGGCAAAAGGCCGTACCCCCAGAGAGGTACCGATGATGATCAACAGATCCGCCTCCTTGGTGTCGTGAGCGAAGACGTCAAAGAAGCGCTCCGGGAGCTGTTCGCCGAAAAACACCACGTCTGGCTTTATAATACCCCCGCAGCAGGCGCAGCGCCAGACGAGAACCCCCTCATTCTCGCGACGAAGCTGCGAAGTGTCGTACTGCTTCCGGCAATCAACGCAGGAGGAGGTCCGAAAGGTGCCGTGGGCCTCTACCAGAAGCTCACTCGGCAGACCAGCCGCAGATTCCAGCCCGTCGATGTTCTGCGTGCAGCAGCGCAGGAGCCTTCCCTCGTCTGCCAGGAGCTTGATAAAGTGGTGCACCGCGGTAGGCTTGTGAGATCCCGGCCAGAGATTCATCTCCATCACGATGGAGTAAAAAATGGTGGGGTCCTTGCGTAGCAACGCGAGGGAAAAAGCTTCTGTGGGGTCGCTTAGATTGTACTTCCCCAGTTTGGCATAGATTCCAGTCTTTGGGGAGCGGAAGTCTGGTATCCCCGCCGCTACGCTCGCGCCGGCGCCTACTAAGCATAGTATTTTCCGAATGTTGTGAACTTTGATGTAATTTGCTAAACCTTCCAGGGTGGGCTCACCCAACAAATGCTTAGCAGTTGCATTTGAACCCTCGCACGGCTCTGCCATTAACAAAAATATATTATACGAATCAGCTTCTCAGCACTCGAATTGCACGCATGCAGACACACACACACACAAAAAAAAAAAAAAATGGAACTTATTTGTTTCGATCCTTAACTACAATGAATAACTTAGGCTGGTTTGCAAAGCAAATCGATATACCCAACGTAAAAAAAGAAACATATGGAGGTTCTGGTTGAATAAACGTAGGTCATCAAGGCACCCTTCATTCATAAACTCAGAAAGGTCTTTTTCATTATCTGGCGTGATAAAATACACAAGCCCAAAGATGATTCTCATTTTATTCTTCATCTTTCCAACATAAACTAAGAAACATTAGCATCTCAATAAATAATTATAGAGTAGGGGAATAACTGTAATCATCTCAAGACGGGCAAGATAGCCCTCTCGACGATGACTTTGATTGGTTGCTCGTGAAATGCCCACTCGACAAGCACCCCCCCNCCCCCCCCCTACTCTCCCCCTTCCAGAGGCTGCAGATTGCTTTGCTAATCTGTAACCACCATGCAGAATGAAGAAAGCTACTGTCGCCCTGTGAAGTTATCAAAAGAGACATTTAGCGTTCTTCCCCTATCTTCCTTCTACGTTAGACAAAATTAAACGGATAAAGTCTCAATTTTTGCATACACACACGGATAAAAAAATCTAAAACATGTTATCAAATATCGTAACAAAAATTTTTCAATCAGAAGCTACATTCATTAAAAAAGCTTCCAGAATCCGTACGTTATAGGATCAGGCATATCATGTTTTTTTTATTCGATTATTGTGTATTCCCTCTGAAACCTTTACACCTACAACACGAAACCTGATGATCAAATTCTTTGTCAGTTTCCCCTCCCTCCCCCCCAGCTCATCCTTATATATATATATATATATATATATATATATAAGTAATCGCGCTGCAGAGAAACGTGTTAGCTTTCCATCGTTCTCCTTTTAGCACTCCCCGCAGACACACCAAAATGTGTAGCTGTGCAGCATTCAGTAAAGAACACAGAGAGGCAACATACCGATCGTGCCCTCTCCACTACCACCCATCCCTCCACTTGGAACCAATAAATAATGGAAAAAGAGAAGCATCAAGGTATATTTAATACAACAGAGACATGTAAATGGAGTCTAGCATATCTAAAGGATATTTTATTTTTCTCTCTTTTCTCACACAGCAAGGCTTAGCTCCTTGTATCGAAAAGCGCGTCGGATCAGCTATGGGTTAAAGTTTATGTGAGGGCATACTGTGTCGATAGCATTTTAAGCCAAAGCTTTCTCATATAAGAAAAGACGAAATAGACGTCAGCATTACCGTTCTGGAGCTGCGCATTGGCAGCCAATGCAAATAAAAACCAGGGAAAAGACGCATACTCGTAAGGAGCGTGTCAACAGTATCTCGCGTGCAATCAAGCTACACAGGGTGTAATGGCGACCCTCGCCTAGCATTTTTGTGTGTGTGATCTATATTCGATAGAAGAATATCCAGCTAAACAGAGGAATGGTGTATCTTTAAAGCCAACACCCCCTCTCTCCCCCCTCCCGCCAAACAGCAGCCATTTCTCCTTTAATAACATAAAGAAAATGTAAACATCGTGTGTGGTGCCATGCAAGACTCCTATTTTGCACCGTTTTGCCCGATTAGATCATCTTTGACGGTTTTATATTGATCCCTGGAATGAATTTGAGAAGGTCCTTGAAAAAGGTCTCCAGTTCCTTTTCATGAGAAGACTTGCGAGCCCACACCTCGATACGCGCGGCATCCTCGTACAACCGATGGGGTTTATGCGAGATACGGACGATGTCGACAACAGGCCCCTCCGTTGGAACCACCTTCGTTATACTCTCACCCAGAACAGCCGCGACAACCCTTGCAATGCAGTCATCAGCCTGCGCCTTGGTTTTGGTGAAAAAAGAGATGCGATGGCCATCAGGGAAGCTTTCAAACTTTGGGGGAGTCTTTTTTCTTGAGAACACCAAACTATCATCCTGCGGCAGTATCGTAACATTGGGAAGGGTGTTCAGCACGCCAAAGACCGCTTCAATGGAATCCACATAATCCAGCTCTACACAGGCATCGTCGTAGCTTGCCAAATCCTTGACAGCGCGAATGTAGTAGACAAACCATTCATCCTTGAGTGGGTGGAGTTTTTGATCATCGTTTGTGTCACCCTCACCCATCCTCTTAGTTGTTATTGTTACAACCAGTTTCTAATTTCGCCAACACCGTGTATTGGTACGCGCGCTCTAGTGGTTTGACCGTTTCGTGCCGAAAAGTCTCAAATACGTGTCCTAATTAAGATTCTTATTAGTAATATTAATATTATTATCCCTAGGGTTATACTTTATAAGGTTGCCTTAGACTATACAGTGGAGCATTTTAAATGAATTGCGGTCAAATTCAGATTATTTCACATGACAGTACACGGAAGGGGGGGGGGGGTTATTTGATGTTTCCTCTCCCCCTTTCGCTTCATCAAAAAAAAAAAAAAGGTACCTTAGAATGTAACGTTGTTATATCTTAGCCTGAAAGCTCATAGACAAGCAGCTGCAAGCCACTATCCTGTAAAAGCCTCACAATATCCGACCCATGTCTCCGAATAACCTCGTCGTGTAGGGCGTCGTCGGCGGTGGTGGACGCGCCGTGCGCGGAGCGGTACGTCTCCATCGCACGGGCGACGTCGAAGAGCCGCCGGAGGTCGCCGTCCCGCGGGCTCGCCAGCGCCCCCCCCGCGGCGAGCGTGGAGGCGACGGAGGCCAGCATCGACGCGCACGCGGCCCGCACCATCCCGACCGGCGAATGGCGGAAGACGTCGACGGCGAGCCCCAGCGCGCGCGCGAGGTCGACCCGCGCCGGCACCGCGGCGGCGCAGCGCCCGATCAGGTGAAGCGCCGCCGCCTGCACGGCGGCCTCCTCCGGGGGCCGGCAGAGGCCCGCGAGGAGGGCCACGAGGCCCCCTCCCCCCCCCCCCCCCCCC
>MJCC01000012.1:43973-56906 GCA_001766655.1 Phytomonas francai
GCCGCGAAGGCCGGCGTCAAAAAATGCGCGTTGACGGCGGCCGCGCGGCGGTGGGCCTCGCGGCGCGCGGCCGCCGACCCCCGCGGCGGGACCCGCAGGCAGGCGTTCAGCCACGTCGCGAGGCACCCGTGCAGGCGCTCCTCGAGGGTCTCCCGCGGCAAAACGCCCCCTGCCCGCGCGAGGCGGTTTAACAGATTCGGGACGGCGGACGACTCCGCGGAAGCCGCATCCGCGTCCGCGGCGTGCGCCTCGAAAAGGGGGAGCATTTGCGCGGAGACCAATCGCAGCTGCTCCTCGTACGCCAGCCCCACCTCCTCGACGACCCCGCTCGAGCGATCGCGCGACCACACCCGCCGCATGGGCGAGAGGAGAAGTTTGACGATGACCCCCGAGGCCTCCGCGACCGCGCTCGCCTCCACGCGATCGTTCAACAGAAGCGTGCGGAGAAGGGAGGCGATCCCCCGCTCGCGAGTGAGCACCACCCCATTCAACGTCGCGATCACGAGCGCCCGCTTCGCGGGATTGTCGGCGATCAGGTCCACGCGGATCTGATTTTGAAGCGTCGGGTCTCTTTTCCACGCCACTTGGGTCGTTTCGTAGGTGTGGGGGGCGGCGTTCGCCGCCTTGGAGGGGTCGCTGTCCAGGAGCGGATAGAGCGCGTTGAGGATTACCGGCCCGGGCACCCACGCGCACCAGCAAAGGTAAAAAAACACCTCCGCGCAATAACGGCGCTGGGGCTGACTGACGTAGAGCGTCGACGCATTCGACGAGGCGAGCGGGCACTGCGGAAAGGCGTGGGTGCCTACGCGGGCGGTCGTCAGGCCTTCCGCGTCCATCAGATATAACGCCGAGGCAAGTAAATCTTGCATGTAGTGCGCGATTACCTGTCGAGCTTCAATGACCTCGGATGAAGAGGTGTCGATGCGATCTTCAAGGTACGGCCTCAACATGTTCTCCATGATGCCCTCCAGTTCCGTAAAGATTGGTATTTCTAGGAAGGGGCTGTGGTTCAAAAAGCCATCGCAAAGTCTTTGGCGGAGGTTCTGAATCCGTTCGTCAAGGCAGCTAAGCCTGGTAATCGAGACGGTCGCGCATGAAGGGGGCTCCTTCATGATAGGCTAAAAAAAAAAAAACCTGTGTTTGAGTCTTTAAATCGGCGCCTTCGTCTTTTGTAGTGAATGTGCGGTTGTTGTTGTTGTTGTTTTTTAGTATTCGTGTAAAGGGCAGCATCCCTAGAATGGTTGGAACTCCACCAAGAGGTAAAGTGCGGGAAAGAGAAAAAATTCTACAAAAAAAAAAAAAAAAAAAATGTGGCACCCGAATGGTTCTCAGTTCGATCGGCGCACCTTTCACGCGACGCACCACCACACCGGTTTGATGTCAATCGATCGCTACACCCCATTCTCGCAACGCTAGGCATACGTCAATCATCGTTGCGAGGTTGCGCCGGATAGACGCTTTTATAGACCTCCTCCTCCTCCAAGAGGTCTTGGATGTCCTCATCCCATACGCGTGGGGGCTTTTCTAAAAAAGCCTCTGTCCAATAGCGTTCCGTCCGCAGCCTTTCCAACGGCGGGGCCGATTCCAGCGCCTCGACCTCGACCAAGAAAAAGCTATCCGAGTGGTCCTCATCGTCCTCGCTTATCGTTGCCAGGGCCTTCCAATACGAATAGTTTCTTCGATTCAGACAGACCTCCGGGCAATGCTCGACCTTGCGTCGCATTGCGAGGACGTAGCTAAAAAGCCGGTCCTCGAGCATGGTCTGAATCCCCGCGATCAGGTTTCGACAAAGCCGCGGCAGGGCGACGACGGCGACGATGCCCGGATTCATCGCCTCCGTTTCGATGAGAAACTGGATCAGGTCCTCCTCGCAGGTCCAGGCTGCGCCGAGCAGGCCGCGCGAGAAGGCCTCGGCGCCCGCCTTCGAAAAGTAGGCCAAAGAGCAGAGCTCGAGCAGCTCCGCGAGGCACTGCAGAGGGACGACCATCGAGGCGCAGACGAAGTCGAAGCGCCGGTGCGGGCTCGCGGCCGCGGCCTTTTTTTCCGCCGCAAGGAGCCGCTGAAGGCGGCGCCAGCCCTCGCGGGCGGCCTTGTCGGCCGCACGGCGGCGGCCCGCGAGTTCGTCCGGCCCCAGCGCCGGCCCGACGCCCTGGAGAAACGGCAGCAAAGCGGCCCTCGCCGCGAGCCCGACGTCGGCCCCGGCGACGCGCGCGAGGACCCCCATCGCGAGCTCGCAGACGAGCGCGTTGGCCGCGAAGTTCGGGAAGACGCCGCGGCCGCCCTGCCGCGGGACCTCGCCCAGGCCGTACCACCCCCCCTCCCGCACCGCCGAGAGCGCCGACAAAACGCCGTCCCGCCATTGCGCGCTGATCGCGCACCAGCCGATGTCGAGGGCGGCCTCGCGGGCGGCCGTGCGCGTCTTTTCGAAAATCGCCTGCCGCCCCGCGAGGGTCCTGCGCAGCCGCGCGAGCCCCGCGCGGAGCTCGGGGGTGGCCGCCGGCCTGCCGTGCATCCCCTCGAAGGCGTCGTCATCGCAGCCGAGGAGGCCCCAGAGCAAAAACCGCGCGTACGGCGAGAGCCGCACGAGTGAGCCAAAGGTGTCGAGGTGGTGGCCGAGCACGACGAGCGCGCGGTAGGTCAGCTCCTCGTCGACGAGAAAGTCCTCGACGCCGTAGGTGGCGGCCTTTTTGGGGTGGGAAAAAATACGATACTCGTCGAGCGGGGGGCGCTTCTTTCGCGGCTCGATGAGCTGCACGCGCGTGTTGACGTTCGCGTTGGGGTGGGGGGCGGGGAGGACCACGGCGAAGCCCGCGCGCGGCCGGCCCGGCCCCTCCTCGAGCCGCTTGTCGCCCTCGTAGCGCGGGAGCGAGGGGAGCTGCATCGACGCCCGCACGTGGTAGGCGTAGCCCCCGGGCTCCCTCGCCTGGCGGTACGCCGAAAGAATCTCGGAGAGCTCGCCCCTCTCCTCCGCCGGGAAGCCCTCGTCGTCCAGGAAGCGCTGGAGTCGTCGGCAGGTCGTCGGGACGTCGGCGGCGGCCCGCCCGGCCGCCCCCCGCAGGCCGACGACGAGCCGCCGGAGGTACCGCCGGACGACAGGGTCCTGCCGCTGGCGCTCCCCGGACGGCAAATGGCGCTTCCCCACATCCCACGCGACCTGGAGATTTCGCTCGAAGGAGCGCAAAAGGGCCTGGGCGTCGGGGCTGGAGGAAAGGCAGGGGGCCTCCGCGCCTTCCGGCGATGCCGCCGCGATCCGCAGCAAGGCGCCGCACACCTTGCGTAGCTCGAAAAAGAAGCGAAAGAAGAGGACGACCCCGACCTCATTCCACAAATACGCGCCAAAGCTCGTCGGAGCCTTCGACGGCGACCGATCCGAATGCGGTGATGCCGCCGAAGATGGTGAAAAGGGGGGCGAAAGCGTCGAGACGACGGGGGCCGAGGCGGCTTCGCCGGGGTCTCCCCGCGCGCCGTCCTTTCCGCTCTCGCTATCATCCCCCTCCCTTTCGCGCTTCCACATGGGTTCGACCTTTTCTTAGCGAGACGTTCTAGAAAATCCGGTGCGGACTACACATCCAACAATATAGATGCGTGTGTGTGTGTATGTGTGAGTGTGTGTGTGTTTAAAAAGAGCCTTTAGCCATATAAAAGCAAACTAGAGGTTGGGGTAAAAAAGGGGAAAAAATGGATCCAACAGGGAGAAAGGGATCGTCGAGGATGGCGAATGGTCGAACTCGTTCGCGGTTCAACAGGTCCTCGAAAGCTGTGCACGATCGATTACGCTCCACCACCAGCACCACCACCACCACACGCCCGTACCGTTTGAAATCGAATCGCTCGCCTCTGCCCTCTTCGCTTCCTTTTTCGCGCTTTCTTGGCTAGACGTAATCGGGATTGGCGTCCCGGACGTCCTGGATGAGGCGGATGGGCACGCCGCGGAAGTCGAACTCCTCGACGATCGCGTTCTTGAGCATCTCCTGCACGGCCCTCGGCAGCCGATTCCCGTCGTCCTTTGTCTGGAGCTGCACGCGGAAGGTCGGGGGGCGGACGTTGACCTGCGCGATGCGCCCGACCCGCGCGAGCCCCCGCGGCAGAACGACGCCGCGCTCGAGGCGGCGCCAAAACCGCGTGAGTTCGGCCCGCCCGACGTGGCGATTCCAGCGGTCGTAAAGGGCGAGGGCCTCGTCGAGGAGGAGGCCGAGGTTGAGCCCGGTCCGCGCGGAGACGACGACCGCGCTCGCGTACTTGACCTCGCGGACCTGGCGCTTGATCTTGAAGTCGACGGCCTCGGCGGTCGCGCTCGCGTCGAGCACCGCGTCCCACTTGTTCGCGCAAAGCAAAAAGGCCCTGCCCTCGGCCGCCGCCGCGTGGAGGAGGGAGAGGTCGAATTTGTTCGGGTGCCCCTCCGCCGCGTCGAAGACGACGACGACGACGTGCGCGCGGCGAACCTCCGCGAGGGCGCGCGCGTGCAGGCGCGCGAGGAAGGCGCGGTCGGCGTGAAAACGGCGCCGCGAGAGGCCGGCGGTGTCGACCAGACGAAGTTTCCGGCCCTTGAAAACGCACGGGAGGTCGACGGGGTCGCGCGTCGTGTGGGCCGCGGCCGCCGCGCGGCCCCGCTCGAAGCCGAGCAGGCGGTTCACGAGGCTCGTCTTCCCGGCCTTCGTGCGGCCGACGAGGGCGATCCGGATAAAACGCTCCGCCGCGTTCCGCTCCGCGATCTCGGCCATCGCGCCGGCGTCGCCGGCGAGCGCGAGGTCCTCGAGGTCCCAGTCGTTCTCGATTTTGTACATCGCGTGAATGTGAAAGAGGGGCTCGAGGACGGCCGCGAGGAGCTCGAGGCCCTCGCGGCGCCGCGTCGAAAACGGGAGGGGGTTGCCGAGGCCGAGCCCGCGGTAGCTCGCAAGGGCCTCGTCCTCGCGCGCCATCGGCACCAGGTCCATCTTGTTCACCACGAGAAACGCCGGCACCTGCTTGAGCGCGATGAACTGCGCAAGGCGGTGCTCGTCGTCCGTGAGGTCCTGATCCACGGCCACGAGAAAGAGAATCGCGTCGGCGGTCTCGATCGTCCGAAAGGACTCCTCGACGATGCTTCCATTCACGAAACCGGGCGTGTCGATGACGGTGAAGTGCATCTCGTTCAACACGCCAAGGGACTCCACGGAATCACGCGTGATGCCTTCAAAGTCCTTCACGATGTTTTTTTTATTCTGAGTGGTCGGATCCGTGCACAGAAGGTTAAACAGGGAGGACTTGCCAGCATTCATGCGCCCGATAATGGCCAACCGGAGCCGCTGATCACTCAAGAGCTTGACTACCGGGACCCAACCGGCGACCCGCTGCCGATGCTCCTCGGTCCGATTAAGATCCCCCATCGCCGGAGAGATGTCGTTGAGTCGGCTTCCCGAGCGCTTGACTTCATCCTTCCAGTTGAAATGACTCCCGTGGGCGATTTGCCGGCGGCGGGGAAGCCCATTTCGCGAGGCGCCGTCAAATTGGGCCCTTTCGACCGAAGAATTCGCGCGATCGGCCGCGAAGGCGGCGCCGCTGATCTTCAGCCCACTCCCAGCTCGACGCCACGCGGGAGCATGGACCAAAGGGAGCGATGACCACCGCCGCATGTTAGACGTTGCCCTTACCCCCTATTTATCCTTACTGCTAGAAGCCACTTCCAATCGAAAGAATGCATTTATACAAAGGGGGGAAATGAATGCTTTGTGAAAGATGGGTTTAGTTTCACAAACAAACGAAAAAAATGGTCAATTTAATAAGTGGTTCAAAATAATAAGGTCCGGAACCATTACGGAAGTTGTAAAAAGAAAATTTGACCAAAAAATCAATAAAGATATCAATCCCATATTACTCTGGAGAAAGTTGAAAAAAATTCGATCGTCAAGAGCTCATTTCAAGTTGATACGATTGAGCGCGGAATATGATTTGTATTTCGGGCTCAAGACGATAAGCCATGTCTCATCACGGCTGCACAAGTCCACATTCGAGCTATACGCTTTGTCCTGCAGCTCACACCCGTCCTGGCAGACGTCAACCACGGGAAGTGAGAGCACGGACGAGCTGCTCGCACATTCCTCGACCATCACGTGGGGACGGGACAGCGCGAGAGAAACACGGATTATCATTTTTGATATAAAAGGCCCTCCTCCCCCCGCTTCCACGGTGAGAGTGGAACGCTAGATCGGCAAAATGGGTCAAGGGTTGACCAGAATCGTACCGAGGCCCCCGTCGGCAAAAGTTTCGCCTCCAAAAGGATCGCGAGTCGTAAGCGGCAGACGCCCTAGTCCGAATGCCCATTTCCCTCGCACTTTTCAAGATAATCACCTATCCACTCCAGGAGTAATTCCTTTACATGCTCCGACCTGCATGAAGGAATGCATTCATCGCGTAGGAACTCTGCAGGCTCCGTGTGACCAGGATGGGATTCTAGTATAAGTTTTAGAAGCTCCTCGTCAACTTCCTTAATTTCTAAAAATCGCCGAAAAACTATGATGATGGACCGCGAATTGGCGGGGTCAAAACATCCATAAGCAATCATAGCCTCAAGGGTATTTCTGTCAAGATTATCACATGCAATGAGAAAAAGCGATTTAAGGTGATGTCTTTTGATTGTTCCAGAGACATCCTTAATATACCCAAACGCCTCCTTCAGTGGGATGCATCGATTGTGCAAAATTGCCGTGGCGATAAGCGTGGCAAGTTGATCATCTGTAGCGATCTTTGCGAAGCCCATGATGATGTCGTTATTCCACCCAAAGGTTATCAATTTGACGTACATATCCTCCTCTACATTGGAATTTTTAAACTCTGGAGACTGCATTAAACTCTGGAGTTTCTCCAAATCGTTATTACAAAGGCATTCTTGCAAATTGTAGGTAAAGCTTTTCATCGCTGATTTAAATGTTTACTCTCTGTGAATCTCGCTTTTTAGATTATTTTCTTAGCAAAGTATACATACCAAGAGAAAAAGGTAGACTGAATGAAGCCTTAACAACAACAAAAAAGTCGAGACAGAAGTCAAAAGATTCAGAAGAGCGAAGAGGCCCTCTTTACTAGTTCCTCTACTCTACAGAAAGATGATGTTATAGGCTCTTTTAAAAAAAGAAAATCGCCTCTGCTGTCGCTCCCAGTAAAAGAAAAAGGCATTTAACGATACGAAACCTTATGGCCGCGTCACTTCTCGCTATATTGGATCCAAAAACGTATCACTCCATCGTCCTGCGTACCACCTTTGCGTTGACTTAATACTCAGAGCTGCAGTAGTTGATCAACACCCGAGAGAGTAGTGCCGGCAAGGACGCGATAACGGGGCCGTATTTGGCCGTGTTCTCGTACAATTCAAAGAGCGGCACCGCCACCAGTTCGGTATCGGGGGGGACGTAAAAATAGCTCATCGGCTTCATGTGCACTAAAAAGATCGTGCGCACCTCCTTCACATCGCTAGCCGAGATGTGCGTGGGGATGTAGGGATACATAAGAGGGCTGAAGTGCGGGCGGTACCACTTCGCGAGAACCTCGCCGATGCGGAAAAAGTTCGCCGCCTCGGAGGACTGCGCGGCACCGGTCACCTCGAGAACGGTTTCGGAGGGCAGGGGGTTCACCGCCTCGCCGCCGCCGCCGGACGGCGCCTTCGCCTCATTCAGCAAAAGACGCCCCAACTTTCGCATAAGACAGGCCTCGTCGGCCTCGCCGCGGCGGCAGCGCCCGCCCGGAAGGCGAAAATAGACCGAGCTGCTGTTGTGAACATCGGCATTGCCCATCCCGTGGATGGTCGCCGTCGAGTTCAGAACGCGCGCCCCGGTGGCGTCTCGATTCTTCGCGATGGTTTCCTTGAGCAGAATGACGTGGGGGTGGCGGTGGAGGTGCGCGATGAGCACGCCCTCAACCGACGCCACACACTGCTCCTCCTGGCAGCGCATCTTGAGGCTCATCAGCTTCTCCAAAGGGGTTTTGCGCTTCTTCTGTCTCTTCGGATTCACAGCATTGCCTCGGCCCCCTGAGTTGCCATTGTTAACCGCATTACCCGTCCCCATTTCAGGGTCCGTTAAAGACTGAATATAATTTTCTACAGGGTAAACATCTAATTTGGGCTTCAGGGACATCTTTTCACCTTAGCTATTATATTTGTTGATTTCTATCGGAATATAAGGCAGTCCTGCCACCCACTCGCAGAAATAATTCTCCTCCTCCCCCCCCTCCCTTTCTCCCTCTCTCTCCCCCAAAAAGGGAGAAAAGGAATGAGGGAAACGTGATAATGGAATAATAAGCAGATAAATACCAAAAGTGAAGAAGCAATAATCTCGTCCTTTAAAACGATTTCAGTCTAATTAAGAAAACCCTTTCCTTTTCTTTTTTTTTTTGTATCATTTTGTTGTTTCCAGATACCAAAGCTTACGTACTCGCACGAAAGCTTCTCTGGCACTCTTCGTTTGCTTCAGCTACACATCATCATAATCCTACACTCTTATAAACGCAACTAATACAAAGAGAACAAGTGAATTTAAGATAAAGCTGCTTCGAAATTTTCGATTTTAAAAAATAACCGAGAGTTTTTTCTCCAATGAAAAAAGAAGCATGAAGGAAATAGCTTCCCCTCGCTAGAACCCATTTGAAGGCTACTTTAGGGGCTTAGCTACACCTTTGAATTCGGGATTCGATAAGTTACGGGGTAAGTTAAGCGGCTTGTTAATGTCAAGCTGTGGGGCCCTCGTTACTCTCCCGGTCATCTCCAGCTCGATTTGATCAACCTCTTTCGAGAGATTTACGAACTCCGCGACGCGGTGTACGCCGAAGATGCGGATCCGCACAACGGTCTCGAGGGGAATCTTTATCTGATAGGCGTTCTGAGGCGCCACCACCTGCGCGTCCTTCGTGACGAAGTAGGCGTACAGCCCCTGCAGGAGCGCGCGATGCGAGACCACGAGAACAGGGGTCGAGCTCGCCTGGATGTCGTGGATGTGGGGCTCCAAACGGGTATTAAAAACATGATGAATACACTCACCATTAGGCCAGGGTGTATTGTAGGAATCCGCCTGTATCGCCTGAAGCGTGGATAGCATCGTCTTGCGAATATCCGTTAAGAGTTGGCCATCGCAGTCGCCGTAGCTAATGTCTTCGAGACTTGGGATGTAGTCCACGTTGCAGTTGAGCTTCACCTCCACGGCCTCCTCTTCTTGGGAAGTGCAAGAGCTAGGTATCCTTCTGGCGCTCTCCTCGGCGAAGTAACGAACCGTCTGCATACACCTTAACATGGAACTTGACATCACTTGCAAGGGCTTTGAAGCTCCCACCTCCTCTTTGAAAAAATTAAAGAGGGCGATGCCGTAGGCCACCCCTCGATCCGTTAGGTCGGAATTTCCGCCGATACGACCCGAAATCAAATTGACGTACTCACCAGCACGCGTCAAGTACACATTTTGCTGAGACTGGTTAAAGTTGTGTAGCATGTACGCAAGTCGAGACGGCATCCAACCGAGTATCAGGTTGAGAAAGTATAAATCATTGTCTTGAATTTGAATGTACGAAAGCGCCGAGTCTCTCACAGGGTTGAGGGTCTCATATATGGATTCGTGTCGTGCAATATTCGCGTAATACCGCTGTTCAAAATCCTCTATCGGATCCACGAGCATCTCCCGAGCCCTCGAAATGTTTCGACGGATAGTCTCCTCATTTTGGGTAAGAATCTCAATAAAAACAATGCGCTTTAGTTTGATTTTCTGGGACTCGTTGAGAGAGCGTAATATCGCCTGGCGTCGGGCGTTTGTTGAGTTTGTCCCATCCAAAATTGCCACGCCTTCCGTACTTGAAAGAAACTCAAGGATATCCTTTGTGATTTCTAAAATAACTTTGTTCGCAAGGTCTGCTTCCACCAGCGGCTCGCTGACACCACCACCAGTGGCGACGGTCTCCTCGAGACTAAATTTCTGCAAGTGGTTGCGCTGGTATAATTGGTGGGAGAAAATCTTACACATCAGGCCATTCCACTGAAAATAGCGGCAAATCTGGTGCCCTACGTAGCTCTTACCACGTCCAGGGAGCCCGACCATGATGACAACAAGTGACCCCACCATGGGCTGGGGCACGGACGAGAGCGGCAGTGAAAGCTGCGAATTCGGGCTGGACAGTTCCTTGCTCGTGAACGCCTTCTCTATAGCGAGGCTAAACGTGCCCCCGGAGGCCAGCTCAAACTCGTTAAGTTGCTTCGACAGCATCTGAGCCAGCTCTACGAAGCCGTTCTCCTCGGCCACCTCGGCGGCGGTGCAGCCGCGGCTATCGACCGAGGCGCATTCCGCGCCGAGCTCGAGCAGGGTCTCGACCACAGCCGTCTGCCCGTTCGCGGCGGCAATGTGGAGGAAAGGAGAGCCGTAGTAGTCCCGCCCGTTGGGGTCGATGCCGCCGCCGATCAGAATGCGGACCCCCGCCACGTCCCCCGACGCACACAGCTCACAGAGCTCCACAACCAGCATGTGCGCGAGCTCAGGGTCCTCGATATCCCTCTCCTCCCCTTCCAACTCGTTCACCGAAGCGCTAATAAAAGACTCTCTGTTAGCCTCAACCTCTTGTAAAGCCTCTATCTGTTTGTCAATCCTCTTGATCTCCTCCTGAAGCATGGACATTTTTTGGATATTAATGGAGGTGCATCGCATCTTCCTAGGCAAAGAAGTCGCCGCCTTTGTGGACCGTGACGGCGCGTGCGAGAGCTCTGTGGGTGTCGTGGCCAACGAATTCTCGATCGGATGAGGAGCACCCTCGCAATCAGCCTTTTTCATCCCCACACAAATAAGAATATGAAATGATTATGTAAGAATAAAAATGAAACCAACACGTGGGTTCTATTTTCGAAACTCAATTCTCAAGGTGGGTTAAAAAAAGATGCTCAAATAAGATGTTCTAAACACATAGATAAAATATCTATAAAATATATATGCATATATTCCTCAATATACGCATTAGTAACTCTAGAATAAAAAAGCGAATAAACCACAAAAAAAAAGAAAGAAGAAACAGGATTTCAAAGAGAACAAAAAAAACAGATCCTTCAGAAGAAAGGTCATTATGATTGACGAAGGGAAAATGCACTTTAGTCAGCGTAAGCCAATTTCTGGAAATTTACCAAAATATCAAGTTAAGAAAAATATATAATAAAAAAAGTACTCTATAGGTATCGCCAATGGCGATGGGGGTGGGCTTGAGTTCTTTAAAGGCTTCCACTCAATGCCGTTCTCCCCGCAGGCGGAGGGCGAGCTGCACGTCCTTGGGCTGAATCGTCACGCGCTTCGCGTGGATGCAGGAGAGGTTGGTGTCCGCCAGGAGCGACACGATGTAGGCCTCCGTCGCCTCCTGGATCGCGAGGATCGCGCTGCTCTGGAACCGCATGCCCTCCTTCTGCGTGCTCGACACCTCGCGCACCAGGCGCTGGAAGGGCGCGCGCTGGATCAGCAGATCGGTGCTCTTCTGGTACGACTTGATCTCGCGCAGGGCGACGGTGCCCGGGCGCCAGCGGCGCTGCGCGTGCTTCACACCGGACGCAGCCTTGGGCGCCTTCTTGCTCTTCTTCGACGTGATGCTGTGCTTGGCACGCGCGGTCTCCTTCGTGCGGGACATGTTATATAGGAAGCTGGTGTAAAGGGGTGTGTTAGGAGTAGAGAGCTTTTCTTTAGAGCGGTTGAAAAAAAGGGCGGAAGGCACAGAGAGATGAGGAAGGGGAAGCCAATCATGCAGCAAGTGAAAAGAAATAGGCTCGCGTGTTCGCCACACCAGTCAAGGCGTGACTCCCCACACCTACACGCCGCAAAAAGCCAGCACCTATCACCCTTTTGTCAAGCGCAATGATAGCGTCACTGCCATCACACTCGAGGCTGTCACAGACAATGTCAAGATTAGATCGATAAATAGTTGAAATGAATACGTTTTTGTTACAGATTCGACATGCAGCCTTTGCTCCTGCGTTGCCACACACGTATACATGTACTGGGGGAATAAGTCAAGTTTGAGAAGGTACAAGCACTCTAGATAGTATGATAATGTGTTGCGCATATTTATTTGTACCTTTAACCTCAGTGGGTTACACAGAATATTCATTAAATCACATTGAAATATTACAATTTTGGCAAAAAAATACCCCGGGTAAATTAAAGGATACTTCTTTCAAATTGGTTATACGAAAAATATACACAAGAATAATTATTATTTGCTACATCAAGAATATTTTACAGCTATTGTTTAATAATATCCACATTCGAGCTATACGCTTTGTCCTGCAGCTCACACCCGTCCTGGCAGACGTCAACCACGGGAAGTGAGAGCACGGACGAGCTGCTCGCACATTCCTCGACCATCACGTGGGGACGGGACAGCGCGAGAGAAACACGGATTATCATTTTTGATATAAAAGGCCCTCCTCCCCCCGCTTCCACGGTGAGAGTGGGACGCTAGATCGGCAAAATGGGTCAAGGGTTGACCAGAATCGTACCGAGGCCCCCGTCGGCGAAAGTTTCGCCTCCAAAGGATCGCGAGTCGTAAGCAGCAGACGCCCTAGTCCGAATGCCCATTTCCCTCGCACCTTCCAAGAAAAAAATAAGTCTCCAAGCGCCTTCACTGTCGCCTTTATTCCATGCTCGAGCATCCCTCCCCTTTTCACTTCATGTCGCGTTGGCATCGACCGCACAGGCACAACTCACAGGATCCACAATACCAGAACAAGTCCCCCCGGCTTTGGGATTCTAGATGGACAATATACTCCTTACAATTATAGCAGAATGCCATTCCTTCATGAAGGACCGCTGGGATGCGTCGCCCTATCTCATGCAAATTTGCCGTCAAACGACCTCGTCGTTTGCAAATAGGGCAATGCGCAGGCTTCCGCTTACGGAGCGATTCACTATAATAATCTTTGATCGGCACCTTGTTCTTGAAACCATCCGAGCCATC